>OY982588.1:1083734-1125950 GCA_963859945.1 Euplagia quadripunctaria | reverse complement strand
ACACACACACACACACACACACACACACACACACACACGCACGCATTTAACCCTTATTATTAATTGTTGTAGATTACACAAATACCTACTTATTTGGATTCTGGAGAGGCTGGCAATCTCTCATACAGGTCTACCTAGTACAGATACCTGCCTCTCACACATACCTTATGGACAGTGTAACACCTAGATTAAGATCTGATTGAGTGTGAGACTGTGTGAGAGAGGAAATAAATAAATAATTTCATTTGAAACCTGAATTGACTGACAATATTGCAAGGTCCCCGCTTGGCTGAGAGGATTTGGGGTCGGGATGTCTATGTAGGAGGGTGTGAATTGAGATAGGCTGAGGAATGAGAATGATTAAATTGGCGACTGAACTAGCTACAACTTTCCAAAAGCTTCATAGATATGGTGCAGCGACTTGACGGTCGTCCACTCTGACTGCCCGCTGAACCGCTTCTCCCGTTCTTTTCTAATAATTTATATTCAAAATAACTTTATAGCCCATACACACTCACGGCGAGAAACCCCGAGAACATCCGAGAAGCGTAAATGTGAGAGGTTTCTTGACGTCTGTATTCACGCGCTCGCCTGTTCTCCAATCGGTGTCAATATTTAATCCCGCTTCAAAGGATTTCTCGGGCGAGAAAAGTGAACACTATCACATACGTGTTTGGTCCCAGTAGGAACTAGGAAGTGGCATCAGGTGTTTTTCACATGTTTTTATGAACAACAGCAATGACCAAACCTTGTTCTATTTCGGTGAATTTGTGTCATCTACCATCGTCTGGGTCTTCTTTTTTTCTTTGCTGTCTGATTTCTATATTAACGAGGTTATAATAGGCTATTGCAGGAAATACTAAGGCCGCTGCACAGTCGTCCATATCGGATGTGAACAAGAACGTAAGTAAGAAACATCGTGAGTGAGGGTAGTTCCGAGTTTTCAAGTCACGTCGAGACACCTCGCCGTGACTTCTTGCCTATTAGAAATAATTCAAATATTACATTACCAACCAGCTTCCCGCAACACTCAAAAGAGATTCGAGTGTAGGCCTGCCATCACTTAAATTGGCGACGCCGGACAAGCTCTTCAAAAATCCCGGACACATGAAATCGAGAATCTTCCCCGGACACCATAAAAGTTCGCCGATTCCGTTTTTTTTTTTACTAAATTTAACAGCTTGTGCATCTAATAATTAGAAGTTGGCCCTGCCACAGACTGAGTGCCACTTTTTGAGAACCCCGCCCGGACGCTCCCCGGACGCCCTCTAAACTAGGAAATCCGGGGAAACTCGGACAGATGGCAGCCCTATTCGAGTGTCACAATGTCTACATTAACACTGTTAAAGTCGCGGGCAAAGACAGTTATTAATATTTTAAATCCGAAACCTTACTCTCTGTATCTGTGTAGATATCAGGTTTGTTATAGATATCTGACATCTTGACGTGATGACTTTTTAACATCTCGCGAACACAAAAGATTTAAAATTTAAATCTTTATATCAGATTACATTTCATATCATATCATTTCATCAATAACGAGCAGCAGTTGAGCACAATCTTACGTTTTTAATGAGTCAGCTCCCCTTTATGCATATGTGATGTAACTACGCCACTTCTAGTTCAAGAGATATGTGAGATAGATGAGCAGTGCGAAGCGAAGTAGCGGAGCTGTGAAACGGTATCGGTAGGGTTGCCACCTGCGAATTAGGGCGTCCCGCTTATGAAGTATTCGAGAATTTGCCATGCGAAAGTGTGCGGAACGCCAATTGTCCCGTTTTATTGGTTTTCAGGGTTCCGTACCTTAAAAGGTAAAAAAAGGAACCCTTATAAGATCACTCTCTTGTCCGTCTGTCTGTCCGTCCGTGTGTCACCACCGATTTTCTCAGGAACGGGTAGACCTAGCAAGTTGAAATTTATACCAGATACTTAGGTCTATAGTCCCTATTAGGTGCATAAATATCAAAGTCCTGAGTCAACACGATAAGAAGATATGGGCCAATTTAGATTTTCGCGAAAACTTGTAAGTGCAACTTTTTTTATTTTCGGAATTTCTTTTATATTTTACTAAATACATACATATTACAGATAAATTACACCCAGACACAAAATAAATGATTGTGCTCATCACACCATACTTGTTTTACTTGGGAATCGAACCCACGACCTCTGTCTCAGCAGTCAGAGTCACGAACCACTAGACCAATAGGCCCGTCAACTATATTAATATAGATATTGCGTACTGTTTCTCCCTCGCTTAGCTTACCTCGCACAGCTTTGTTGTAAACACAGCTTTATTGTTAATTATTTTCTTGGTACGCTACATTTACTGACAAAAACTAACATCTTTGTGAACAGTAATACCTGTTTATATTCATTTGTTTCGCTCTAATGCGTGCGCTCTACACGTTGAAGACACTTTTGTCTGCGGTTGTTGATGTTTAGAAAAGGTTATTGCGGTTTAAAAACACTTATTTTAAAAAAAGAACACCGGCACAATTTAGTTTTCAAATGCTTATTACTTAAAAAAAAAGATTTCGCGCTTGTTTTCAAGACGGACGGGACCATAAATGAGGTTACAACTTTTTATTTAATTCTTTTTTTCAAAAGAGTTTCGTTCTTCTACAAATCACAAGGCATTGTTTATGAACGAATAGCAGTTCCCGCGCGAATTCGTTCGCGTGAACCCTAATTATTTTTCCAAAATAAAAATAGCCTAAGTTACTCCTTATAACACCACCTGCCTGATTAGCCGGATAAACAGACAGACAAAAATTTTAAAACCTGATCTTTAGGCAAAGCTATCGTGTACGAGTACGAGCTTAAAAAAACTGTTATTTGTATTGCCATCGCCTTTCACGCCATAACTACTCAACCGATGATCATAAAATTGTGCATACTCTTTGTCCGGGGTACAGAAAACTACAAGGGTACCTTTGATACGGAAAGAAACTACTGTTCCCGAGATATATCTGAATGAAAACCATTTTTGTACCTGTATATATCATATCCTCCACGGGCCGTCACCAACACAGGGATCTCGGTTGGACGGTGTGTTGGTATCGAACCGACTAAAACCACATGGTGTGCCACACCGCTACGCTATAAGAAGCTGGTAAGTTATCAATAACTACTGTTAATGACCAGACAAATCAATACGATCTCAACCAGTTAAGTAAACACGATCTAAATTACGCGCCATTAATGCCGTTTACTTTTTTACACTGCTACACACACACTCATGCAGCCTAACAATAGACGAACCGTTACTTTTTTTTTTCTCGATAAGCAATGATGTTTCTAAACGGCCAACATTAGATGACTGTGCTGTTTCTCTGTAACACCGTCTATAGACATTTACATACAAACTGTACACACTCCCGCCTGTATTACCGAAGGGGTAGGCAGAGCGTATTAAACATTACTTATTTAAGTTTGGGGATTGCTATACATTGAGTGGTTCTATTATCAAATGATCAAAGAAAGATACAAGAAAACGTAAGATAAAAGTCGGACAATTAATTTTTATTTCAATTCATTCATTCAATTTGTTTTATTAGGATTGTTTAATTGGAAACTTGGAATGATTGTCTATTGTAACGTCTGACTATTGTAACAAGAATTTCACAGAGTAATATTTACGAAAGATTAGTTGAATTAGCTTTTACGATAAGGCCGCATTTTGTGTTGTACAAACAGCTGTCTCAACGCACATAATAAAAGACAAAAGAAAGAATAGGCGATCTAAAAAGTAAATCCTGGGGCTATTTTGGGAAACTATCGAAATAAGCGGGGCCAGGACTTGGAATGATATTCATTAGAAGCGTTTATTCAAATAACACAAAATTTTCACCTTAAACTTTAAATGTTAAATAGATATAGAATATCAAGAACGCGGGATATATTCTGTTGGCAACCCAACAAAGATCCATAGATGTTTCCGGGTCTATTTTTGTCTATAGTACTAGATAGATAGACTTAACTTAGACATAGAATACTGTATATATTCGGACACAACTTGCTTCGATGTCTAACTTTAACGTGCTCTGGAATAAACAGTTATTTTATACTTCAAGACCAAAGTTTCATTCATTATCCAATTCACAAGAATCAGCACAAATAATACATATGTATGTAGCGACCTATCGACCGAATCTAAAACGAGAAATACCTATTAGAGCTACTAAGAAATTACGATAGTTAGCTTATGTTTAACAACATCCACATACAAGCAATCTCTTGAAGACAAACCGAACTGCATGGTGACTAATGATCCTGTATCGCGCAATGAGAGTTCTCGCGTCGATTAGAGACTGCCTGACGATCGAATTTCGATTTTAAATGTCTTGTTTTATTTCATTGACCAGTGTAAGTTAACTATCATTGTACAAACTTTTGTACCATGACAGGCCCAAATATATACTGGACCCCGACAGCTTATGTAGCCGTTTTTTACATAATTTTTAACTTTTTATAGCACATCATCATCTTCCGCGCCTTTTCCCAACTAAGTTGGGGTCGGCTTTGAGTCTAACTACGATACGGCCGAACTTTGATATTTTACGTGAAGCGACTGCCATTAGACCTCCACAACCCAAGTACTAGACGATATCGAAGTTCTGTAGTTAGACCAGGTTATCGAACTTTTTAGGGCTCTAACTAAACTAAAATTCTTTAAAAAAATGTTAGCTTTCTGCACTTCTACCTAGAAACTTAAATTATTTCAAATTTCTGATACCTGTCTGCGTTGGTTTGCTTAACAAATGAAACACAGAAATTATTTTCCTCACGTATTAATATACGGATAGATTTTACGGCTAAGAGCCGAAGTACGGTTACACCGAGTTCTAGCCGGCTAAACCTATAATTATAAAAATATAATTTTTTTAATTTGTTGCCGCAATAACAAATATTTTTAAAGGTATATATTTGCCAACAGGTTATTCATACCTGCCCGTCAGTAGCTGCTTAGCAACGCTTTGTTAGTAAACATTCCATATCGAATTTGGCTGAAGTGTAGGTACGGTCGGTAGTAGTTGCATAAACTTGCCGCAGCCAAGAAGTAAGCGCCGCTACTCGAGGGTCGCAGGCATCTGGTGCTGCTGGTGCAACGCGCGCGCGAGTGCTTGTTCATTGCGTGCGTGCGCGACTGTCTACCGTTGCTGCTGCTGCGTTAAGCTATCGCTCGCGTTCAACGTAGACCCTATCCCTACGTTCACGAGAGCGAATGCGGCGCACAAAACCAAAAAGCCCAGGTAGCTTCAGGTAGCAACTGGCTACACCTGGTATTAGCCGTTAAAAATAATAATAGGATTCATTTCTCTCTTTTACAAAAGTAACTTACAATACAATTTTCATACTCATTCCTTCCTTTGTGAGAGACTGGTGTCTGTAGTAGGAAAACCTATGGTATAGGTCCCCAGGATCTCACCTGTAAAATTGTACAAAAAAATGTGTGTGTGTACTTACGTGTGTGCACGTAAGAAGTTATTCTTTTATCTAGTTAAATAAAGTTTATTTAAATATCATAATAAATAATACATCCCGTCTACTAACCTCAAATTCTACAAACGTACTCAAAGTAATATGTAAAAACCATTTTTATCACTATCTTGAAGTTGCAACGAACTTTTTTTGTAAAACTACACCCTGAAGTTAGCAAGTCAACATTTCGTTGACTAGCTAACTTCAGGGTGTCGGTTTTTCGTGACGGTGTGCACGCGCATCGTAAAAATGTACTCTCATTATTTTTCCATAACGCTCCAAAAGAAGAATAACTTCAGTAATTTGTACAATATTTTATAGTAACATTGAATAAGAGATAGAGTTGAGTTTAAACCTAGTGTTAGTCTGTGTGTGAGGGTTTATTTGCGTTAATAAAAAGAAGACAACTAAACACACAGTCACGTCACGTAACACCCATATATTCAGTCACGTTTAAGTTGGTAAATTTAAATCCAAACTATTATAAATTTAAATGCAAATGTAAATTAGTTTGTTTGTTTGTTCGTTACACTTCACGCCTTAACTACTCAATCGCTCGTCATAAATTTTGGCATACACCTTGTCTTTGCCGTAGGAGTAGCTTTCCATCAGGTGAGTTTGAAAACAAACGCCTATCCCTTTACTAAAAAAAAAATAGGTAATCATGGGACTGCCGACAGAAGTGAAAACTTAAACGAAACGACGAACTTAAAACGTCACATTAGTAGGGTTACCATCCGTCCGGATTAATCCGGACATGTCCGGACTTTTAGACACTTGTCCGGACTTTGTCCGGCTACTTAATTTGTCCGGATTTATTTTTATTAGATGGAATATGAGGAATATGAGTAATAAAACTACATACTATGTAATATCAAATAAGTCTTTAATCTTTATTAACTTATCATTTATCTAAAAACAAAATATAAAATCTTCTTTAACAATCAACTTAAGAGATCAAACAATAAATCTTTTATTTTTTGCAAACAATCAACTAGTTCAAACTTCTTAACGCAAATTTTTGGTAAGTATATTAATGTTTATACTTTTCAAGACTAGATACTTTACTGAGCAACTCGGGTTCATTCAAAGTTTTCTTGTAGAATTCTTCGCAACTCATATTTTTAAGGTTGTTTTGTAATAATCTATGTTTGATGAATTACAGCTCGTCTACCGCAGTAGCACATCTTGCTATCCTCAATAGACACCCAAGAAACGTGTAATGCGCCTTTAGAGCACATTAGGTCCAAGATATATATTATGTCCCGAGCAATACCATGCCATTGCAACTAAGTGTCCGGACTTTTATCGAAATGTCAGGCTTTTTGTCAGGACTTTTCAGATTCCTAAATGGTAACCCTACACATTAGCAGGTTGGTGACATTAATTAATAAGGAGCTGATAGAACTTAATGTTTAGATTAGCGCCCTTTAGTAGATCTGTATATGTATTATTAGCATGACGGTCACGAGTTCAGTGCTTTTTCCCCATAGCAAATGTGCACAAACGTGCCTAAAGAAGTTTTCACTTCAAAAATATACAATACAATACAATATTTTTTATTGTATACCATAAAACAATTTACAGTCTATATATTAATACGTGAAGCGAAAACTATGGATCCCTTTTTACGAAAATTGGGCGGACGGAGGAGTATGAAATTTCGTACACTTACAGTTTATACAGAGAATAAGTGACGAATGCTAATATTTTTTTTTAATTATGCGTAAAAATACATTATTTTCAATAAATAACACGTTACACACACTACTATTCATTACCGTGTATTTAATACACACATGCATAGATATTCTTTTGTCTATTTGGAATTCTATGGTCAAATCGAGTCTGTATTTGTTTTTGGTATTGTACTTTGAAATTAGTACTTATTCTTATCTATGATTTGAAGTGTGTAAATCATAGATTACTATTTAATACGTGAATTATAACTTAAATTAATTATGGTCGAATGTCGACCGCTGGGCGACCAATAGTTACAATAAAAAAAACAAGTCATTGTACAAACGGCGGTTTTATCGCTAGTTAACCTTTAGATGGACAGATGCAATGGATAAGTTTATAGGACAGTTAAAACGTATACTACGCAATATAATAAATAAAATATGATGAGATATTTCTTTTTTATTTGAACACTGTTATTATAAAATATACCTACATACTGTACACGCTACACAATCGCTGACGTCATTACATGTTTAGCATACGTCACGTCACATACAATAGCTTGTATTATACTAATTCAACTATTGTAAGTATTGAATAATAGCGTATTACGAATATTGTCGAAATCCAATAAATGTTATGTTTTAATGTTATTGTAAAAAAATCATTTATAGTCCGGTCAAAATAGATATTCATGGTTTCAATAATTCGCATGGAGCTGAAAATATGTAAAAATATTGATTACTAGCTGTGCCCGCGACTTCGTCCGCGTCGAATAGTGTATTTATATCGAATCAACAGCCTAAAAAAGCAAGCTTCTAGCTCTAAATATGACGATACTTCCATACAACTTTTCATCCCCACCTTTCAACCCCTTACACCTCTTTTTCGCATTAAAAGTAGCCTATGTCCTTTCTCGGGCTCTAGACTATCTGTGTACCAAATTTCTTTTAAATCGGTTCAGTAGTTTTATCGTGAAAGGGCGACAGACAGATAGAGTTACTTTCGCATTTATAATAAAGTAAGGAAGGAAGTATTAAGTAAGGATAAATGAAATGTGAAAAGTCGTCCATCGATCCCACTTCTGCAAAAAAAGTTATTCAAGGTCGCAAATATGTTTCTTCTTCTTCTGCTATCCTATCTATATTGACTTTGTAGGTTAAGACTTACTTCGAGGTTTTCAAATTGACCGATTTTATTGACTGTAAAACAATTCCGTGTCGTTTTTTAGTGTTCATTACAGTGCCGAGGAAAAGACGAACTGGCATAGGCCGAAGTCAATTAAATGTATGAGGAATTACCTCACGTGCAAACCGCACTGATGATGAGCGAAAGGCAGATATTAATAATAGTCTTATTAAATTTGGCAGGGAGATAACTTATACACAGGTAGGAGACGTTACAGGGTTGGATTAAGGAGGTCTGAGGACTCTCGCTTCTTTGTATGAAAGTCCTAATTTTTTTCTAAAAGTTGACGAGGAGGTAGTTTAAATGTATTACATATATTTATCTTAGAATAGGTTTTCCAACAGGACTGGATTAAGGAGTTATAACCTGGGACTCTTTGAAGTATATCTGAAAGTCCTCAAAAAAATTGTAGTGATACGAAGTTCACATGGTCGTCTAGTATAATTTTTTTTTTTTTGAAGTGAAAGCTTCTTTAGCGGCATTGTGCACTTTTTGGGATGGGTAAAAAATGTTAACCTCGCGTCAGGACACGTGATCTGATCGAAAATTCGTAAGACGGAGCCGAGTTTCTTATATTTAAAAAAATATAACATTCGAAATTCAAACATTTATGAGCGGCCAGGAGCGCAGAACTTCCAGTGTACCCTATGTATACATTTAAATATGTTATTACCTACTTTTTATTTTTAACCTAATTATATATATATACAGATGTGTGTGTGTGTATATGCAAATACATTGTAAAGTTATGTTTTCACTTCTGACGTGCAGTCCTACGACTGACTGATTTTTTTTGACGTATATCGTACTGTTACGCCGGACAACCCTAACACATTTGCCTACCTAGCCCTTTAATTCATCCTAGTCAGCAAATACAGATATTCCCATGGCTTGAGCCACACCTGCACCTTCTCCTCAGACCTCCATGCCTCTCGGTTCAGACCCAATCTTATATCAGTGTACTAATTTCTTTCAATAAAGTTATTGAAGGGCGTCGTCCTAAATCTTTGCTTTTTTTTAAAAACCAAAGAACGGCAAAGTGCTTTCTACTAAAATAAAGGCCAAAGTTTGGGAGAATTTATAAGGTTCGATTTACCTGCGAAATGGGAATTGGTTGAAATATAAGGCCTGAATGGCCGTATCTTTTGAAACCTAGATTTTCTTACAGCTTCCACGTATCTGAGAAAAAGGATCTTAACAGACAGACAGACAACGAAGTCATCCTATAAGGGTTCTTTTTTCCTTTTGAGGAACCCTAAAAAAGAAAAATATAAAGAGGTACCAAAGGTCATTGGTATTAATATGATCAAATGTCAAGTGTGTCACCGCGTGGCATCTGTAAATATATGGTTTTTGTACACGAGAGTAATGACGGTAAATTATTGTACAGGAAACGTGGGTATTTTTAAATAATTTATGTGTATACAATGATGTAGACAACAGGAAATGAGGTTTTTTATTGAATACATTATTACGATGGTTACTTAACCATTTTTGAAGTTATACTTCTTTTGGCGCGTTAGGGAAAAATGATGAGAGTAAATTTTTACGATGCGCGCGAACACCGTCACGAAAAACCGACACCCTGAAGTTAGCTAGTCAACATTTTAGTTTTTCAAAAAAAGTTACCAACGTCACGATATTTATTCAAGTGTTTCTGAACCTACAACACGTGTTTTGTATCAGTCCGAATAAAATATATATATACATAAATATATATTTTTTTCAAATAATATATCGTGGTGACTGATATTTATAAACAACTTATTGATTTAAAGATAATTTACTATGATTATAATTGATAAAAATGGTTTTTACATCTTACTTTGAGTACGTTTGTAGAATTTGAGGTTAGTTGACGGTATGTATTATTTATTATGATATTTAAATAAACTTTATTTAACTAGCGCCAAAGAAGTATAAGTTCTTACGTGCGTACATAAGTACACACACTTTTTTTTATCGAAACTTGGACACTTATCTTTTTTTTTTTTGTAAAAAGGTAACATAACATAATTATGCATAGAAACATTCAGACCAATGCAAATAACATATTAATGCACACAAGTATTTGCACTGAGCGGGAATCAAACCCCTCAGACGTTGCAGTTCGAATGCTCTACTTCCGCGCTACAAACTTAGGTCACCGATTAATTATATTAGACATAGTTATCTATAGAAGAAGAAGAAAGGAAATGAATTTATTTAGGCATACAACTTATTTTAAATAAAAGACTAGTTCTCAAACTCAATCTAGACTGAGGTCAGGTGACATAAACAATATAGATCATTCGTGGGAGAGCCATGCTTCGACACGTATGGGCCGGCTCGACCAGAGTGATATCACGGCCTCACAAAAAACCGGCAGTGAAGCAATGCTTGCATTGCTTTTGGTCCATGGGCGGCGATATTCATTTACCATCAAGTGACCCGTCTGCTCGTTTGCCCCCTATCCCATTAAAAAACTGAAGAGATTTTTTTGTTTGTTCAAACGCGCTATCAGTTAGATTTGAATAATTATTTTTGAATTGGATAGGGTATTCAATGAGAAAGGATATAGGCCATGTGACATCACGCTACGACCCTTTGGAGTAGAGCAGTGACCATAAATGCTGGTGAAACTGCGGGTAACGGCTAGTCGGTTTTTTTTATGGTATAGGGGACAAACGAGCAGACGGGTCACCTGATGGTAAATGACTGCCGCCGCCCATGGGTAGGTACCTACTATCTACCTCAAGAGTCACAAGTGCGTTGCCAGCCTTTAAGGTGGGAGTAGGGGAAGAGGGGGAAAGGGAAGGGTTAGGGCCTCTGGTAACTTCACTCACGCGGCGAAAAGCAATGTAACATTGCTTTACTGCCGGTTTTCTATGAGGCCGTGGTATCACTCCGGTCGAGCCAGACCATACGTGCCGAAGCATGGCTCTCCCACTGGTTACAGCGAGGATTGCTAAATCTGATTTTTTACAGTGTCACAGATATATTGGCATGTTTCCAAAATCGGAAAAAACGGCTGCCATATTGTAAAACTTGCGACTTTGTCATTTCGGAGTTGCCAGATACACTACTTTTACCCCGCTTTTTCGACAGTGTTTCGGTCTTAAATTGAGACCTTTGCTGTTTCATCTTTTTTCAAATTCCCGTAGAAACATCAGTATCATTTCTTTGAAGTGTGTAAGGGCAAAAAATATATTACGCTGAGTGGGAATAATTGAGATAAGTCCAGGAAAGTGCGATTCGCATTTTATTGAAATCAAGTAAAAATTATGCCAGAATAATACCTTCCGCGAGGGTTGTTTTATAATAATAATAACAACTTGAGACACCTCACACACGGTCGTCTGATCCTAAACTAGGCAGAGTCTGTACCATGGTGACCAGATTGCTGATAAACATACTTATATAAAACATAGGTATTACTCCTGTGTCGCGGGGGACTTTACAAACATATAAAGAACGGACACAAAGAACACCCAGACTCTGGTGGGAATCGAATCCACGACCTAAGGCATAGCAGTCAGGTTCACTAACCACTAGACCAACAGACCATTCAAAATTATTATAATGGTTGTTAAACGGATGTACTCTTACGTATGTCAGATATTCCCTAAAAGTAAGCAAATTTAATGAATTGGTAACCCTTTATTCTCACTGGTTCCCCTATCACTATATCCCGTCCCTATAAATAAGTATATCACTATCCTTCAAGTGTTGAATGAATAATGATCGGTGTCGCATTAAATCTCCCTACTTAAGGGTGGTCTTATGTCAAGGAAGTCAGGATATGATGATGGGATCCTGATAAAATTGAGAGAAACCCTCGAAAACTGTAGGAACGAATAGTGTTTCTGTTTACTTTTCATTATTTTAAGTATATAATAGAAAACTAAATACCATTATTTTGGTAAGGGCCAGTACAAATCATATTATTCATACAAGACACTGCAAGTAATCCTAAGGGCCTAAATAATGTGATACCATACTTCAAAGGGAAAGAATTGAAACTTCATAATAGAAGTACTTAAAGCAAGAGTTTTCCTTCCAGCTTTAAAGAGCCCTGCTCGCCCCCCGGAAATTTTTGCCTAATCACCTCCATTGCTCGGAAATAATTCAAAATATGACGAGTCATTGGAGAAATTCGCTAACATTTGTTCAAACGCCGCTCTCTCTTGGTGTTTAAAGTCACGGTTTATGTAAGAGAAGTTTGTTATGAGAGAGATTGTTCATAGGTGTTTGTGTTATTAAGAAAATTAAAAACCTTAACTGCGTAAATGTAATCACCAGAACAGGCAGTAAGTTTTAATTACCTTTAAATATATATTATAAGATGTGTACATTTTTTAAAGAAAGAAAGAAAATTTGTTTTTATGCAAAACCACGGCGTAAGTGACAGTTTGGTTTGGTTTAACAATTAAAATATATATGAACATATAGGTACATTACAATTACAGTCTAAAAGGTCAGGTATCTATAATATTTTTTTAATTGTCTCTTTTTGACAGTATCGATTCGATGGGTTGAAATGGTACAATGCGTCGGACTTGTGGTTACTGGTTTGAATTCATCTCAGTACGGTACGTAGGTGAACACATTTCTAGTATAAGCATTTAGCTTAACTTAAGGGGTAAACAGATATACTAGGAAAGTGTGACCCTTGTCCAGTGAAAAAATATTTCAATACAAAACCTAGATGGGAAGAGAAATGAAACATTAAAATCGTTACTAATTTCAAGTTTCGAACAAGCTAAAGCTGTTGACCAGATACTTTTCTGAAACCGTAGTGATACCAATTAAAATTAAAAAAATACCAAAAAGGTGCACTCTCGTCTAATAAATACTCTAACCAGCGCATCTCGCGCATATGCTTGACATAGCTGATTGATCGGTCGGAGTTGTACCGAGCGGCGAGCCCACAACTGTTGCTATTGCGTCATGTACGATACAATGTGTTCAGCAGATGAGTGACATATTGTGTTTTTGTTAAAACTAATAAGTAATAATTTCTACATGATAGATGTGTCACACATCGTCAGCGGTACAGAAAAGGACAAAGGTTCCCGAGGGATAGAAAAGTTATCCTTAGACGGTCGTCCGGCTTGACAAAATCTACATTAACTCGAGCGAAGCCGAGGGATAAACTTAGTGTTTTATATAAGTAAGTTTATTTTCACGGGAGTGTTCTTAACTCCATTCCCACTTCTATAAACCATTCGTTTCGGGTATGTATGTAATAATTTACGCCGCTTTCCAGTTTCGGGATACCGAGGCATAAGTAACGTAACCATGTGGGCTTCACTGCACCTATTTCCAAGTTTTAGTTTCTTTTTAAAAGTAAAATAAAATGTTGCCAAAGTCATACCGAATATTGTCCCAATTTCAGTAAAAATCTCCTTGATGCAAGTTTGATTTGATTAAGGTGTAATTTTAAATATTTATTTCTCTTTGAAGTTATACTTCTTTTGGCGCGTTATGGAAAAATTATGAGACTAAATTTTTACGAAGCGCGCGCACACCGTCACGAAAAACTGACATCCTGAAGTTAGCTAGTCAATATTTTAGTTTTTCAAAAAAGTTACCCACTTCACGATAATGATAAAGATGATTTTTACATTTTACTTTGAGTACGTTTGTAGAATTTGAGGTTAGTTGATGGTATGTATTATTTATTTAAATAAACTTTATTTAACTAGATAAAAGTATAACTTCTTACGTGCGTACATAATTACAAACACACTTTTTTCTACAATATTGCCACTCTGATAATCTACTGTACTAATCCAGCGACAATACAATACTTTCTTAAGTGTCAATTACTGGCATATTAAATAACATGTATCACTTTCCCTTCGATACCATATTAGACGTGTGTAATGTGTTTCTAATTTATTATAATTACGCTTTAATAGTGTGTTTGATAACCATGTCATGTGCATACAAGAAAGTTCCTTGTTAATCGTCTGTGACTGATATGGATGTTAGAGAGAAGAAGCGCCAGCAGTAATAAAAGAGTGAAATGTAGTTAGTGCCAGAAGCGAATGACATGCAAAGATTAATTATAAACTAAGTTGGCTAACAAGCACACAGGTCATCCAATGTTAGGGATTAACACTCGCGACATTGCAATGATGCGTCAACCTATACAATTCTATCCGTCCTATTACAACCAATAATTAGGCAATCTTACTAGTAAAGAAAAACAGCACTCCGCTAGAAGTGTCGAGCAGATATGGAGTCGTCCATTAATCACGTGATGTTCTTTTTAGCACCTTTTTAACCCCTCCTCCCCCCTGGTGATGCATGGGGAGGTTTTAGACTAATCCCACCCCCCACTCCCTAGCCAAAATCACGTGTTTATTTAGAATATTATCTATAAACAGATATAATAGCGCGTTCTACGAAAAAATTAATACTCGTGATATCTCACTACAACCCCCCTTCCCCCATTTCGAGCCTCACGTGATTATTGGACAATCCCTATACACTGTGCCGGAGAAAAAGAAGCCCATTTCAAGTTCTGAAAGATCATTTATCGTATGCGAATTAATTCTCATTAATACACTTTCATATCGTCTCTTTTAGAAAGAAAGTCTCTTCTAAATGGTAGTTCTTGTATTGAGTAACATTGAGTGGTCATACTCACGGAAAATCATTTGCGGTAAACTAAAATTGTGAGGAGGCTTGCATTCTTGAGGTATTATAATAATAGACACCTTCACAACACTGATGACCGAATACTGAAATTCATCCCAGTGACAGTGACAACACGAGACTTGATGACGTCATACATATTATAGCTCTAATTACAATTAAACTAATTATTGCACTATAATGTATTACTACAATTTATTACACGTAGTATTTCGGATTAATACAGCAATTAACCTATTTATTAAAATGTCATTTTCCTTATTGTTATAATAATTGTTGTGTTGCTCAAGCCATACAGTATGTAATACTTAATTATACTGCTAAGCACTGCTTCTTTCGTTTCTAATAAAGTTGAAGAGTTTATTAGGGTTCCGATCCTCAAAAGGAAAAAAAGATTACTTAGTTGTTGGTCTGTCTGTCTGTCAAGACCCTTTCCTCAGCAACTCGTGGAGTTATCAAGTTGACATTAACATCAAATAATTATGCCAGCGGTCCCTTGAAGCTGTAAATTTTTTTTAACAAATTTGAACTTTTTGCAGGTAAATCAAAAACTATAAGGTATTTCCTATTGAACTAAAATCATGAATTTTGGAAAAAACAATCACTGACAGCACAAGTAAAGGAAAAAAATCCGTAAGTCGTTAATTTGTTGGTGTATTACATAAAAAAATAGTTTTTGTAATTACTAACTTATATTTTGCGGTTGGAAAGTTTACTTTGTCGTAAATTTATGTAAGGGAGAGTATTTTTAGAACTGCAAAGTTAAGTTTGTCTTTCGAAAAAGACCGGCAAAAATCTTCGAGAATTGATTGCCGAGATGGACTTACTATCTACATACAAGTTTGTTTTCTTATGGAACCCTCGGTGCGCGAGCCAGACTCGCACTTGTCCGGTTTTTTTTCTTTGTTTAAACACACTAATCTCTGGAACTATCAGTCAGATTCGAAAAAATATTTTTGTATTGGATAGAATAGAGTATAGAGGAAGTATATAGCCTATATAACATGTCTCTACGACCCTTAGGAGTGAAGCAGTGACCATAAACGCTGGTGAAACTGCGAGGAACGGCTAGTGTTAGTCTTCTTGATTGAATATCTTTACTTACTATTCTATCCTAATTCCAACTTGGGGAAACAGAAGCTACGCTAAGGTTTTTTTTTTCTAAGTAACATATCAGTCGTTATCTCTGTATTCCCTCATTATTTCAACTTTCACACGCTCACACTACCATTTTTTTTATTGAAGTTTTCTTATAACCGTCAACAACAATACGGGATTCATTATGTCACGTACACTTGACAAGACTCTTATTAACAAGACTCACAACACAATGCAGTAAAAAAGCACTTCGAATACCGCTATTAAATTCCTACAATACAGTTAACTTTTTAATATGAAATTAGCAATGACGTAGGTAGTCAAAGTGACTCAATCGTCCGTATCATAAAATTGACAAAATCTCAGGAACATTCTTCAAAATAAAACATGATATTGACATTTTTATCGTATAAATCTCTGATAAAACCAAATTGAAATATTTTGCTCATTAGCTTATGAAATAGGTAAATATTTCAAGACCAAAATAAACAACGATATTTTTATCTTCACGTTTACATGTTTACGAAAATATTCTCCCGCATAGTCAAGGCGGTTTTTGAACGGTGGCAACATCGTCATCGACCGCAGTACGCCGCGGGCGGGGTGGGGGGTCGCTTGTCAAATCGAATTAGTCTCTTGAGTTATAATTCGCGATCATTTCAATAATAGTAAAAAGCTTTTTCTTGTATTAATTTCCGCTAAATTAATAAATTGGTCTAGTCAGTAACGTTCTATTAACACGAATATCGGATCACAAGGCGAAATATTGTTCGTCATTAGCCTTGCAGATGTGCCCGCTGGGATTGCTATTTTTGTTTTGTAGCCCAGTTTTATTGTAAATATTGGATTTAGTTTCGAAATACAGTGCAACAGTGATGCAGTGTTGTGTTTTTTCACTTTGTTTTACTTCTGGCTTCGGATTCCAACGAACCGTGAACATTGCTTAGACGTTTTGTTGCAAAAATACTTTCGAAACAATTTTGGTAATGATTGGGTGCCAATGTTAGTACAAAAATGGATTTAGTGTCCTAAAATGCAGTGCCAAAGTGATAAATCTATAATAAAAACGAATTAAACTGTGATTTTAAATTATTTAAGAAACGAAACGGTTTTTCTAAGGAAGAATCTGGAATTAAACTAATGTGTTTTTAAACAGAAAGTGGATATATGTCATTTTGACTGTGTTTTTATTTTAATCAAGTAACTAAATGGCATTTTATTGCGATAAATTGCTTCATATTAGTTCGGAACGAGGATGAGGCGCGTGTTCGGCGTATGCACGGACAGTTGGAAGCTCTGCGGACAGAATGTGAGAGGATAATCATTCCAGGCTGTCACTAGATGTTGTCTGTATGTCTGTTTCTTTTTAATTTATTTATTTTTTCTTCTGCTACACCCATATTTAGAAAGTTAAATTATCTTCTAGAACATAATTATGTTGTTAATTAAAAAAACCTGATAAAAATTTACCATATGGTAAGGAATGTTCATCATGTCTTGTTTTTCATAAAGTAAATTTTATATCCTTGTTTATGGTTGGAATACAGTTGTAAGTACTAGATATAATTATGTATTTACGGGAATTAACGCAATCACAAAAAGGTATTACATTACAAACGTCGGGCAATTTAGAATTATATAATACGTTTTCTTGATCGTGTTAATTCCTGTAAATACATAATTATACAGTTGTAAGCTAAAGTATATTTTTATTATTAAAAATGCATACACTTAAATCCTCTTAAACTTAAATCCTCACTAATATTATAAAGGAAAATGTAAGGTTGTTTATTACAATTTCACACCTTAATCACTCAACTAATCACCATGAAATGATGCATGCATATTGCTAGGGATACAGCAAAGAACATACGGTAAGTTTCATTCCGAAAAAAAAAACTATTCCGTGGGATTGAAAAATAACAATTATGTGAGCAAAGCAGCAAGCAAAAGCTAGTCTGAATGAAACCGTTTTCCTTTTTATACCTACATTTTAAAAGTGATTAATAATTCTAATTTCATTTAAAGTTTATTTGTGTCATGGCCAATCATGATACAATGACAAATTTCCATGAATAGTCACAACTTGTAAATAATTAAATTCAGAATTCTTACTTTGTGTTGTTGAACAGGGCACTAAGTCTATTATAAAGCTGGCTTAGCAAGAAATAGCAATATATGATGGTCTTCCTAGCTATTGCCTGCTTCGACTTGAGACACCTCACACACGGCTGTCTGATCCTAAACCAGGAAGGGCCTGTACTATGGTAACCAGACTGCTGATACTGACCTGTTGGTCTAGTGGTTAGTGACCCTCACCACTATGCTTATAGGTCGTGGGTTCGATTCCCACCTGAGTCTGGGTGTTCTTTGTGTCCGTTGTTTCTATGTTTGTAAAGTCCCCAGCGACACAGGAGTAATTTCTAACGCGGGAGTTGTCTTTAAAAAAAAAATTACATTTATATATTTCTAAATACATACAGATTATAGATGAATTACGCCCAGACACAGAACTAATGATCATGCTCATCTGACAACTATTTGTCCTGGGTGGACAAAATTGTGTGCGGTGAATTGAATCTACAACCTCTGGCTCAGCAGTCAGGATCACTGAGTAGTAGACCAACAGGCCAGTCATTCAATTTGTTTATCCCTTGGGAACAGGTACCCTGTGCCTTTTTCTTTAGCCCGAAGAATGTGAGCGATTTGTGCGAATGTGTGAAAATTACATAATGATGGATTGAGTAGATACGGTGTGAAACCTTAACAAACAAGTAAACAAATTCATTTTCGATTTTATAATATTAATTAGAATTGAGATGAAAACTCAACATGTCTTATATTTTTTTGCAATTAGTTAAACAAGGAAAATGTCCTTGCTATGCTATCTCATAGATAGCATAGCAAGGACATTTACTCCAACTACCCATAACGAATGCCACAGATGTTTGTATAGCACCCGGGACCGACGGTTTAACGTCCGAGGCACAGAGAGGTCTCAATGTGATAAGAATGGTCACCCATCCTAGACTGACCTAGTATTAGTTAACTTTGTAGTGTGCTCACCTACTCGGTTACCACTTAGCCACAAAGGGAAAGGTAGGTAATCGAAGGAAAAGGATATAACTGGATATGGATATATGGGGGAGGGTTAAGCAATAGCTTGAGTAGGTCAGGGTCTATGTAAGCTTTCTAATATTAGACCCGACTCATTTTGCTATTGTGCTTAAAAAAGAAACCTAATATTTGCCCAATCACTAAGGCAAATATCAGACTTTTTTTGAACCCCCACGGGTCATCATCTTGAAAGTGAAGTGGTATGTCGGAATCAAACCGAGTAAAACTATACGGTGTTTTGTCATAAGTGGGTCTATTGCAGGAGACCTGGATATACCCTAAGCATAAGTGGGTCTATTGCAGGAGACCTGGATATACCCTAAGAAGGAAGCCTCCAGGAACAGGCAAATATTAGGCTACACATGGAAACATTAGGATACCATAACAAGTGATATTTTGTTTAAAAAAATAAAATTCGACGTTTACGCAATAAATATTCTAAATATGGGTGTGTCACAATTTTTACTGTTAGTTATTTCTAACCAACTTATTCATATCTGCTTGGTAACTGCATGTTAAATATGTTTCGTCTTTTTCTATCTTATGTAACATGTGTGAAGAGTGAAAAAGATACAATATTATTTATTTCAAGATAACTTTTGTATGAATAAGAGGGTTGTTTTATCCCGCATGTGTTTGTGTTTAATTGACAATCCACTAACTATTGCATATTCAATGTATTTTTTTTAATGACCTTAGAGCTGAGAAAACTCAAGAGGAAGGAGTCTACATTTATTTTGGTGTTTGTATTCCTAGCAATATTTCTTTATCACATTGTTAGATTTCAACGATTCTTTTTTTTATTACAAAGAGGTGGGTGGTCTCAGAAATAGTCCCAAACATATTAATTGAAATTGCTAAAGTGAGTTTCTAGTGGCATGATTTAGGTGCGTTGGAATCAGTTAAAGTACGGTTTTGATAGATCATTATTTCCGGTATGTACTGTAGATGACATATTTTTACATTATACTAGCAGACCCAACAGACGTTGTCCTGCCTGAACTTAAAAATATGTTTCCTTATATTAATGATATGCTGCATTTTAGCTGCATTCATTGCTATGCAGATGATAGCACGAGTGATGTCTTTTACACCGGCCGCACCAATATTTCTCGGAATAACGTCATCGAGAGCCAAACCAAATTTGCGTCGGAAATCGAAACTTCCTTAGAAAAAGTTTCAGATTGAGATCGACTGTGTCTTCGTGGGGTTAAATTGGACTAGATTATAGTCCAATTTAACCCCACGAAGACACAGGTTTGCGCCTTCACCGCCAAAAATGTTTTGTATTTTGTTATATCATCTCGCCGTGAGAACTAACTCCCTTCCTGCCACAGCCAGCTTCAGAATCCTTGGCGTCGATATATCGAACGAAGTCCAGTTTCGCGATCACTTAGAGAATAAGGCCAAATTAACCTCGAAGAAGCTTGGTGTGCTGGACAAATTGAGACGGTATTTCACTCCGGCTCACCGCCTAGGCGCAGGTTTGGCCGCAAGTTGCCGTACTGCTCTCATCTCTATGCAGGGGCATCCCAGTACCAGCTTCCTCCTCTAGACCGCATTCATCGGAGAGCGATGTGCCAGGATATTTCGGAACGCCTTAACCCCTTGGCGTTGCGTAGAGATGTAGCTGCACTCTGCGTTCTCTATCGCTTGTATTATGGGGCGTGCTCCCAAGAATTGTTCGAACTTATACCAGCCGCACCTTTCCGCCATTGTTTAACGCGACAAAATTTCCGTGCCCATCATTTGGGTAATTGGCACTCCACCACTGCGCGCTTCTCCAGAAACTTTTTGCCTCGCACAACCAATATGTGGAACAAATGATTGCCTGCGGTATTTCCGGACCGGTCGTATACCTTCAAACCTGCAAGAAAAGAGCGTACTCCCACCGTAAAGGCCGGCAACGCACTTGTGAGTTGACTCCATGGGCGGCGGTAGTCACTTACCATCAGGAGACTCGTCTGCTCGTTTACCCCATATCTCATAAAAAAAATGTGTAGATCTCGCTTAAGAACTCTTCACATTCTGTTCATTCTTTTATTTCCTTTTTTATAGTTCGATAAATATTTAATTAGTTATCTAACACGTTGCTGATTCGATTGTGCGTCGGTAGCGTAATGGCTAAGGCGTCGCACTTGCGATCAAGAGGTCGCGGGTTCGAACCCCACCCAGTGCCCTACCTACTGACGTGAACCCACTCCTAATACAAGCATTTAACTTAGCTGGAGGGGTTAACAAGAATACTAGTAATGTGTTACCCACGTTGCTAGTATTCTTTTTAAGAAAAAAAAGATTAATAATAATAAACCATTTTATTTAAGAGGAAGTTTTATACGATTTGAAAAAAGTGAATACCTAGTTAATTTTAGCTAAAAATACTACTCATTTTTAGAGATGCGCCGAATATTCGTTTGGTATTCGGTATTCGGCGTATTCGGCACCTTTTCCACTATTTGTATTCGGCCGAATTATTCGCTTTTATTGCCGAATAGATTCGGTTCAAGGTTTTCTATTTTCTTGGCTCATGTAGCCAAGGTGTAGGACTAAAAGACAAGACTTCTTATGTAAGATTTATGTTATATTATAAGTCAAAGAAAATATATTTATTTCTTAACCTATAGTTAGTATAGTCAACATTTATTTTAAACCTTAAATCAACATTTAATTTAAACCTCAAAACAATATTAATTTTTAAACTTTAAATCAACATTTATACGCGGCAAAACAATGTAATGGTAAACCGAATAATTCGGCCGAATATCCGGTTCGGTAAAGGTTAAACCGAATAATATTCGGTATTCGGTTATTCGGTGAAACCACTATTCGGCGCATCTCTACTCATTTTATAAATTATATTAGGTACATTTTATATTGAGAATAAAGAATTGATTATGAAGGTTACTGAGGAAGTGAGGAATCTAATGTGTATCATTTAATATTTCATACGCTAAGATTGTACTTGAATTTCGACATATTGATAATACAATTAAATACACCTCTTCATAATTATAGACGAAAGGCTCTCTCGACTCGTTTAGAAATAGTTATATCGATTCATAAAAAATTGTTTTCATCACGTTCACTATGTTCTATTGTACGTAGTACAATACAACATAACTCTTTTAATTGCTTAAAACAATAATCATTTATTTCGAAAAAAAAAACAGTCAGTCGTAGGACTGCACGTCAGAAGTGAAAACATAACTTCACAATGTATTTGCATATACACACACACACACATGTGTATATATATAATTAGGTTAAAAATAAAAAGTAGGTAATAACATATCTAAATGTATACATAGGGTACACTGGAAGTTCTGCGCTCCTGGCCGCTTATAAATGTTTGAATTTCGAATGTTATATTTTTTTAAATATAAGAAACTCGGATCCGTCTTACGAATTTTCGATCAGGTCACGTGTCCTGACGCGAGTTTAACATGTTTTCCCCATCCCATAAAGTGCACAACGCCGCTAAAGAAGTTTTCACTTCAAAAATATTACATGCACAGATTGCACAGTATATATGATAATGAATAGTATAACCAAATTAAAATAAGTATTCCATATATTTTTCTTGCTTAGCGATTTAATATTTAATTTCACGAACTGTGGCATAGTAACGTCCTCGTGCAACTGTCGAAAAGAAAATAAATGAATGGACAGACAGTTGATGATTTTATCTACGTACTTTGTCGATTGTTACTTGTACAATCAAACATGGAAAACAACAATAGATAGGTATGTATTATATTGTCTTTGGCGGGTTATATGACGTACTAGCTGTGCCCGCGACTTCGTCCGCATGGAATAGTGTATTTATATCGAATCAACAGCGTAAAAATCCAAGCTTCTAGCTCTAAATATGACGATACTTCCATATAACTTTTCATCCCCACCCCATAATTGAGTAAAAAACATCCATCCGCTCAAACTTACACATTTATTAGTAAGATCTCAAATGTCGCTTTCAGTGGAGTGTAGACCCAAAACAAATGCTTAATGACATCACACAGTTGAAACATAAACTAACAAAAAAACTTTCTCATTTTTGTTGTACACATGTATTCTGTGATAAAATAGTAATATTAAGGGCAACGCATACTGGACATAATATTTTATAACGCCATAAAATATTCTTAAAACTAGGTTAACAACATTCTCTACGATTTTTGAACACGAAAGGCCGAGGTCGCACTGAAAGCGTGTTGCGAATTAATTTATTTGCTTTAGTTCCGCAAAAATAATAGACTTTATTGTAGACAGAAAGTAATTTGAAACAGCATGCGAAGGTGTGGGAGTTGTAAAAATGCGTTCGGTTTCACCAGCACCAATTTATTGTAATGTGCTTAAAGGAGATCAAGGAATTGTATCAAAGTTGCAGTGAGAAATTAAAAATTATATAGGTAAAGTGGTTATAGTGAGCTAAAATTCGTAATAACTATAAATTTAAAATATAAACACCCCCGACATCATTTTGGTAAAGAGCTGATACTCTTACACTGCTAGATCTATATTAACCAAACATAGCTAAGAACCACCGCAAGGAAACTGGATTTCAAATAAAAAAAAACCCGCATCGAAATCGGTCCATTCGCTTGAGAGCTACGATGCCACAGACAGACAGACACACACACACACACACACACACACACACACACACACACACACACACACACACACACACACACACACACACACACACACACACACACACACACACACACACACACAGACAGATAGACATTGACTTCAAACTTTAAACACCCCTTTTTGCGTCGGGGGTTAAAAATATAGAATAGAAGAAGGGAAGAGATGAGTTGTACTATCATGAGCCCATAGACGCCTATAAAATTGATGATTTTCAATGTAAAAAACCGGAATGTGACATACTCTCTCTTGTCTGTGTTTGTCGTCGCGTCTCTCTGTCGCTCTAACTGCCTTATAAATTAATGGTACAAATATTGTAAAACATACACATATACACACACACACGTCCATATCCCTGAAGGGGAAGGCAGAGGCGTGTTAAACACCCACGTCTCGCGAACTATATTCAGTCCCGCTCACTTAATAGAGAGCAATAAAAAATTAAATAAAAATATATCAATACAAATAAATAAAATTGAAGTGTCTGTTTTTAAGCTCATACAGTTAAGTATTGGCACGTTACTTATACCTAAAAAAAAAAGATTTTTAAATTTCTGTCTGTCTTTTTGTTCCGGCTAATCTCCGGAACGGGTAGACCGATTTCCATGGGACATTCATTGGCAGATAGCTGATGTTATAAAGAGTAACTTAGGCTACTTTTACTTTGGAAAAAGAATTAGGATTTCGCGCAAAATATATAAATATGTACACGCGAGTGGGAAAGGGGAAAGTAGGCAAGAAGGGAATGCAATGGAAGAAAAAGGATATTGCTTATTTGGATAGATAGGGAAGTTGCTTGCGAATAGCTGGCCTGTTAGCCTAGTGCTTAGTGACCCTGACTGCTATGCCATAGGTCGTGGGTTCGATTCCCACTCGAGTCTGGGGTTCTTTGTGTCCGTTGTTTGTATGTTTGTAAAGTCCCCCGCGACACAGGTGTAATTCCTAATGCAGGAGTTGTCTTTTAAAAAAAGAAAGAAAAAAAAATAAAAGCTTGAGCAGGTCAGGTTTGCATACCTGTAACTCGAACTGCCTACTACCAGAAAGTCCGAGACTCTAACGAACTAAAAATTGTAATCGAGTCTTCATCACTAGTCTAACTAACGTAAAACTAATATTCACTTCTCTGCTTGCGAAAGTAACCATGATATGTCAGAAATTAAAACTTCACTGATAGGATAATATCTGCATACTCCTAGAATATGACATCCACATGCAGCAAAACTAAACTTCTGCGCCATCTATCGAGATCTTACATACCGCAATGTTTGTTCTTGCGCTGATTAGTTACAAATACCATATCTCAATATCAACCGGTCTGAAGATCTCGCTTTGTGCTGGAGAGAATGAATGAATGGATAAATGAATATTTATTTACATAAAATGGAGTGCATGGAGATGTTATACAGATGATTACAGTCCATCTATTAAGCCACTGAAAGGCATGTGAAATAATTATAATGCTTAACTTACAATAATAACATAATATTTAATCTATGGTTTAATATAATTAATAGGTATTTATCTGTAAATTACGATACGTAATTGTACTAATATGTCTTAAATAACTAAGTTTACTTTTACGTGTAATGGCTTCGCACGGGTAGCAGAGACATTCTAAACAATCATCAACACATTTCAATCAATTGACACAAAATCTAAACAAATTATACACCTAAACCTTCCTCATAAATCACTCTGTCTATTAGTGAAAACCGCATGAAAGTCTGTTCAGTAGTTTTTCAGTTCATCGCGAACAGATAGACAGACGCGGCGGGGGACTTTGTTTTATAATATGTAGTGATATTATTGGAATGAATTATCTCTTTAATTTTATTACATTTCTTTTATATCATAAAAAAGACATTACATCCATTCCTTCCCGTAACTTGTAATAAATGCATTATTTACTTATATGTATTTCTTGTGG
This sequence comes from Euplagia quadripunctaria, assembly GCA_963859945.1. Taxonomy (NCBI): domain Eukaryota; kingdom Metazoa; phylum Arthropoda; class Insecta; order Lepidoptera; family Erebidae; genus Euplagia; species Euplagia quadripunctaria. Next base: position 1,100,155 of record OY982588.1, on the reverse strand, counting down.
TTGCCCGCTTATTGCGCGCTATGGGACCCGACCTCACACTGAGTTTAATAGGTCATAAACGTGTCACAGTAAAAATATTTGCCATGGGAAATGGTAATAACAGTTTTAGAGATAGAAGTCTTATTCTGTTTTCCTTACTTCTGCTGTTCATAGCACGGAAGACCAGGGTTACTAATTCAGAAAAGTAAACTATTAGATCAGTAAAAAAAAATATCCAGGGTCTTATTTACTTGTGATGGAATAATTATTATTACGTAGTTTTTTTCGTTTCGCATTTTGACAAACTATTGGGCCCCATTCTCGTAAGGGGTCGTCCATTAATCACGTGATATATTTTTTTAGCAACTTTTTAACCCTCTCCCCCCTCGTGATACGTGGTGAGGTTTTGGACTAACACCACCCCCCTAGCCAAAATGACGGGTACTTTTTTAAGTTCAAAATATATTTAAAATTTTCAAAATATTATAAGTACTATGTAATAAACGTGATATCATACACCCTTGTGATATTTTCGTGATTTTTTTCCAAACCCTCTCCCCCCTTTCGAGCCTCACGTGATTAATGGACTATCCCTAATAAGGGGCAAGCTTATCGCCGTCAACCGGGCACTTTTGGGAATTGAAGATGGGAAAGTTGGGAGTTTATAGTTGAGAAAGGAAGACAATGGAAGGATAGGAATATGGCTTAAGTACACAGATGCATTGGGAGGCTCCAGCAGTTCAGGATCATACCTGTAACTCGAATTGGCAACAACCGGGTAATCCAAACCTTCTAACTAAATAACTAACTAAACAATAACTAAATAGACTCGACCGGAGTGATATCACGGCCTCACAGAAAACCGGCAGTGAAGCAATGATTGCATTGCATTTCGCCGCGTGATTGAGGTTACCGGAGGCCCTAACCCTTCCCTCTTCCCTCTTCTCTCCTCTCCCCCTCTCCCCCTCTCCCCCTCTTCCTCCCTTAAAGGTCGGCAACACAGTTGTAACTCTTGAGTTGCAGGTGCCCATGAGCGGCGGTAGTCATTTACCATCAGGTGAGCCGACTGCTCGTTTACTTACTATACCAAAAATAAAAATCGACAATCGTTACAATAAATTCTCGTTGAACAATAGCTGCACTTAAATATTATCTTAACCCTAACAACGTTAGGCACTTACTAACCAGCTGATAACGATAGAGTGCGGTTGAGTGCTTGAAGGGTTAACGAGCTCGCTTATCAGGCGCTGTTTGACCAAAAAAGAAAGCATTTAGAAGACCATTATCTATATTGGAGTCAGTAAGGAGGAGAATTAAGGGTGCGATAGGAGGCGAGTCGAACAGTTCACTGGGCGTGGTTAATGTAACATTGTATATTAACTTCATGACAATAGGGAATATGCATGTACATTTTTTTTAAATTTTTATTAACTTATTCCATCATTCTACCCTAATAAAAATATAAATAACCTTGGCAATGTTCAAATTAATTTTTAAAATAACATTGAAAATATCGATAAAATATGATCTGTTTGAACGCCGCCATATTTCGCGGGCCTTGGATGACGTCACATGCCACGCTCCGCTCAGTGTTTGTATCATAAACTTAGTATACTTACTTGAAATGTTACAGTAATTTTATACCGATTTTGAGTTGTAAATACTATTTATTGTAATTACTAGACGATCGATAAAGTTAAAACACCATTTTAAAGGGATTGCCTTGTCCCTAAGTGTAAAAACACTATAAGCAGTACACCCAATAAAGCATTTTTTCCTGTACCAAGAGATGCGAAAATACGAAAACAATAGTGTAAATTAATGAGAAGAGATGAAGTATCTTCAATATCGTGGTTATATTGTTGTGAAGATCACTTTAATATAAGTATATTACAATTTAATTGCTAGTATAGTGTGAATTAGTCAGCAGTAATTTATATTTTGTTTTAAATATCAAGCAGAAGGCAAATTGCTTGTCCACTTAAACTAGGTAACAAAAGTCCAATAAAACTTCATGAATAGAAGTAACCATACATGTCTTACCTATGTATTAGATTATATATAACATGTATTATAATAATTTACTTTGCGGCTTTCACTCCTTTGACCTCAGCGGACGTAAAATCTGGATTTGATGCAAAATATATAGTCATCATGAATGCATCTATTTACTGTAGATTGTCCGATTGTGCTTTGACAAAACCACTCTCAGTCGTCGTCCTAGATGATTTCTAATATCACTAGAATGCTTAAATTGCACTAGCTAATGGCAAAAACCACAGGAACACCTATCTTTCTCCGTAACACTACGAATATCGGCGCCGATAAATGACAGGACGTGGAATGTGACGTCATGTTTTGGTTCGACCAATAGTGATGCGTTTTGAAAAGTTGAATTTCGCTCCCTTATTTTGCATATTTTAGTTAATATTTTTTGCAATTAAAGACGAACTAAATAAGAAAATAATTGTTTAGGCATAATATCTGGACAAAAAAGATTCAAGGGAAAAAAAATCAAGTAAATTTAAAGAACATGCATATTCCCTATTTGCGGTAAAACAATAAAAAAAAAATAGGCAGTCACGGGACTGCCGACAGAAGTGAAAACTTAAACGAAACGACGAACTTAAAACGTCACATTAGTATTGGTGACATTTATTAATAAGGAGCCGACAGAACTCAATGATTAGATTAGCGCCCTCTAGTGGATCTATATATGTATTATTAGCGTGAAGGGCACAAGTTCAGTGCTTTTTCCCCGTAGTAAAAGTGCACAAACGTCCCTAAAGAAGTTTTCACTTCAAAAAACACTTATCACTGCATATAACAAAACAAAGACCCCGCCACGTCTGTCAGTTCGCGATAAACTCAATAACCACAGAACGTCTTTTCATACGGTTTTCACCAATAGACGGAGTAAATCGTGAGGAAGGTTTAGGTGTATAATTCATTAAGGCTTTGTGTTAAATGGCTGAAATATGACGATGATTGTTGAAGATGTCAAAAAAAAACAATATATGCTTTGTACCTGTGCGTAGCCGGGCCGGGTGGCTAGTATTGTAATAAACTTAAATATATATAATAATTAGAAAAAAATGAGTGTAAAAATCTTATCTAAATAATTCCTTGTTTTGGGAGGCTCTCACAAAAAAGTGGATATACATATTAATTGAAAATATAATTATTGTTTTTTAATAATTAATTTAATATGTTCAAATCATCATGTGGAGTTTTTTTAGGTATTTTTTAAGTGTTTTTATTGCTATCTGCTGATCCGAAACGAAGTTGCATGAAATTAGTCTTGAAATTCACAACTTCATAGGCATAATAAAACTTTTTATTGAAACTAGAGATCGCGTGGTGGTCGAATTTCGACCATGGTTTTTGCATTGGCCACTATAACTTGAGCTGTCATTAGCTGTTAGACATATTGTTTAAAAATTTTAGCTTTCTGCACTTCTTCTATATATAAACTGTAAATATTCCAAAATTCACGTTACTACGTTCGCGAAATTTTCTTAAAAAGGGGTACAAAGAATTCTCTTTACGTATTAATATAATGATTCTACTTCCGAAAAACTATACAGATTTTGAATCATTACATTTGACGTATGATTCATAACACGTAATTATCCTTCAGTTTGTATGTAAAAAATATATGGACCAGCGCCACCTTAATTCCTGGTATGAAAGGCTGGCTATCGCTATATTAATTTATTTCGGGTGTAGGCTTATTATACGGTAGGTAGAGATAGTAGGATACATTTTAGGGCAGTGTGTGGGTAGTCATAAATACCTACACCCTGCGCACTGCTTGCGGGCTTGGCGGGTGATTCTTAGTTCTTTTTATTTTGCGGGTCATTGTTAGTAACCTAAAAATCTTTAAATTTTTTACTAATCTCTTAAAATAAACTGGAAATATTTAAATCCTTGTCAGTATGTCACGTGCTTGATTTACATAATATAATATTTTACGACAATTATTATCAACGAAGAATTATATTTCTGCAGGACAATGACGCAGAAAAATTAAGAATTGAAAAGAACGAATTTTCACTTTGGCACACTGTTGTGTTTTGTTTTAGTAAGATCGGTCACTATAGCGAGTGACACTACTGGTAAGGATTTGTTTTTGGTTTTTGTCATAAATCTAATGATATGGTTAAGATAGTTAATAAAATAAAATAAGTTAACCCAAATTTTATTTCAGGACTAACTGTTCGGCTGCGGCTTCGCTCGCGTGTATATATTTATATATTTTGCACGGAACCCTATTTTTTTTTCTAAAATAAAAGTAGTCTTAGTTAGGTACACCTTATAACACCAGCTATCTGCCAGTTGAAATCAGTCCACCCGTTCAGTTAAAGATTAATTAATAAGGACTTCTCAAAACTTAGATTAGCGCCCTCTAGTGGATCTATACCATATAATACATAAGTATATATCAAACTACAGTACTATCGCGCAGAATCCACAGATGGCGTAAAAATATTTTTTTAAATATATGAAACTCGGACACATTTGCGATCAGGTCACGTGTCCTGGCTCGAGTTTAATATTTTTTACCCATCCCAAAACACACACACCCACTGGCAATCATAATAACTGCAATGGTTGAATAATTTTAAAAACATAACTTGAAGAAATATTGTAGCAAATTTAAAGAGTCTTCTAATAGGCTCTAATAATCGCCTACAACTAGGGCCACGCACTCGTTTGCTACCAACCTCTCTAGTTTTGCTCTTATTAATATTAACCCATTTAATTTCCCAGGGCTCCCCACACGGATCAGTGATGTCCTGCCAGTCGTTAGCCGCTCGCGCGTTCACCGAGCCAGACAAGGACGGCATGACACACTGCGCAAGTTTCCACAGGTGAGGCGTGTTCTCTTCTAACAATAAATTATATACATATACAGTAGTAGCTGTGCCCGCGACTTCGTCCGCGTGGAATAGTGTATTTATATCGAATCAACAGCCTAAAAAATATGTTTCAAGCTTCTAGCTCTAAATATGACGATACTTCTTTACAACTTTTCATCCCCATTAAAAAGTAGCCTATATCCTTTCTCAGACTCTAGACTATCTGTGTACCAAATTTAATTTAAATCGGTTCAGTAGTTTTGGCGTGAAAGGGCGACAGACAGACAGACAGAGTTACTTTCGCATTTACAATATTATATAGTAAGGATTACTCCAGGGATCATCATTCTCCGCGCCTTTTCCCAAATAACTTGGCGCCGGCTTTCAGTCTAACTACGATACGGCCGAACTTTGATATTTTTACTTGAAGCGACTGCCTTCAAACCTCCACAACCCAAGTAGGTACTAGGCGATATCGAAGTTCTGTAGTTAGACCAGGTTGTCGAACATTTTACCGACTCGGTCGCGGCCTACAGGCCCATCGTGTTGCTGGACGAGGCGGGTAAATTGTTTGAGAGGGTCCTCTCTGCCCGCATCGTCCGGCACCTTGGCGAGGTCGGCCCCGATTTGTCGGACGCCCAATTCGGTTTTCGAGCAGGGCGTTCGACGGTCGGTGCTGTGTTGCGCCTGAGGGCCGTGACCGAAGAGGTAGTGAGCTGTGGCGGCGTGCTGTTGGCGGTGTCGTTGGACATCGCCAACGCGTTCAATAGTCTGCCATTCAGCTGCATCAGGGAAGCGCTCCAGTATCACGGAGTGCCAGGGTACCTGAGGCGGCTAGTGGCAGACTATCTCGAGGAGCGTACCGTCATGTACGAGGACCGAGATGGAGTTTTGAGTCGTCGGCCCATGTCGTGCGGTGTTCCGCAGGGGTCTGTCCTTGGACCACTCCTGTGGAACATGGGATACGACTGGGCCCTTCGAGGCGACTTCCCCCCCGGGCTCGGCGTAATTTGTTACGCCGATGACACGTTAGTCACAGCCCGGGGGGCGGAGCTTTCAGGAGGCGGCGCGCTTGGCCACCAGGGGAGTCTCTCTGGTGGTCGGGCGCATCGAGGCGCTGGGCTTGCGGGTGGCCCTGGATAAGACGGAGGCCCTTTTATTCCATGGACCCCGTCGTGGTCCACCCCCTGGCGCCTCTATCGTAGTTAACTCGGCCCTCGTACCGGTTCAGGCCCACATAAGGTATCTGGGCCTGATCCTCGACGGTAGGTGGCTCTTCGACGAGCACTTCCGACAGCTTGCTCCGAAACTGGTCGGCGCTGCGTCCGCCCTTGGGCGACTCTTACCCAATTTGGGTGGACCCAGCGTCGCTACAAGACGGCTGTACACGGGGGTTGTCCGGTCAATGGCACTGTACGGTGCACCGGTGTGGGCGGGAGCTCTGACCGCCCAGAATAGGGCGCGCCTCTGGCGCCCTCAGAGGGTTATGGCGGTTAGAGCCATACGCGGATACCGCACCGTGTCGACGGAGGCGGCGTGCGCGTTGGCCGGGACTCCCCCGTGGGATTTGGAGGCGGAAGTGCTCGCCGAAGTATATCGGCGAACGGCTGAGTTCCGGGCGGGAAGCGGCAGTCGGCCCCCGCCCGAAGAGGTACGCGAATGGCGTGAGGCCGCTCGCCGAGCCACCATGGCTCGTTGGTCGTCCCGGCTGGAGGCTCCACGTGCTGGCTTTGCCGCCGTGGAGGCGCTCCAGCCGGTCATCGTCGAGTGGGCAGGGCGGCAGCACGGGACCCTTTCCTTCCGACTGACGCAGGTCCTTTCCGGGCACGGCTGCTTCGGAAAGTACCTGCACTCGGTCGCTAGGAGGGAATTGAGTCCCGCCTGTCACCACTGCGACTGCAGTGAGGACTCGGCTCAGCACACGCTGGCGGTTTGCTCCGCCTGGGCGACGCAGCGTCGGGCCCTCACTGCGGTCATCGGAGGGGATCTCTCGCTACCGGCCGTCATACGCTCCATGGCCGGTAGCGACAGGAATTTTACCGCGGTCGCGACCTTCTGTGAGGAAGTCATCTCGCAGAAGGAGGCGGCGGAAAGGGTCCGGGAGGACGACCTCCACTCGGACCTAATTCGCCGCCGGCGAACCGGGCGGCGGAGGCGCGCTTACCAGCGCCTCATGCCGCCCTGAGTGTGGCCGCGGGTGGACGGGACGGGTTTTCCCCTCCACCCGCTGTAGTGGCCCCCCGCGAGGAGGCGGCATCCGCGTGTGCCTGGACGTCGCCTAATTGAGAGGATTTTACCGGAAGGTGGTGCCCGCGCTTTTGCGGGCAGGCGCTAGGAGGGTTCCGGATGTCTTAATAAAGCAGTTCCCGGATCCCTCCTACTTAAGGCGCAGTACGGCACACCGTGTGGTTTTAGTCGGTTCGATTCCGACACACCGCCGCCACCGAAAACCCCGGTGGGGTGACGGCCCGAGGGGGTTTCCACACGCACAAAAAAAAAAAAAAAAAAAGGTTGTCGAACATTTTAGGGCCAACTACTCGTAATGAATGCAGCAGATTTTCGTTTGACAACCGACTACTTAACGTGCTCTCCGAGACACAGAGGGGTCTCAATGTGTTAAGAATGGTCACTTATCCTCAGACTGACCTCGCTAGTGTTACTTAACCTTGTAATGTCAGCACATTCTATTTCGGTTACTACTTAGCCACGAGCTCCTCCCTCGAATATACACACTTGACACATCTCACACACGGCCGTCTGATCCCAAACTAGGCAGAGCCTGTACTATGCTAACCAGACTGCTGATAAACATATTTATATATTACTAAATACATACATATTATAGATACATTACACCCAGACACTGAATTAATGATCATTCTCATCACACAATTATTTGTCCTGGATGGAAATTGAACCCACGACCTTTGGCTCAGCAGTCAGGTTCACTAACCACTAGACCAACAGGCAGTTTTAGCTGCGTTTACTGTGTTGTACCGTCATGTTGAATACCCTATAACAGGGATCACCAATTAGTTCATTTGGAGTCCGTTTTGTCAAATCAAAACCATTTATTTCAATTAAACTAATAATAGTATTATTATTAAGTGTCAGGAGTAGGAGTCAGTCAGACTAAGTCAGTCATGAAGCTAGTTGCCTATTCCAATACGTAGATCCTATGGAGAATAACAGGCAAGAAACTCCAAGGACACTCTTTTTCAAAATGTTTTTTACAAATTTCTGGTTACATTGCTAATAAGCGTAAATGAAATGTGAGAAGACAATGTAACATACCTATTATTCCAAAATATAAGTAATAGCAGTCTGGAGATGACCAGCCTGACTATTTTAAATAATATGGCCGTCGTGGTCCGTTTCTACTTTTTTACAGATAAGTTCTGAGCCTCCTCTCAACCAACATACATATATATGTATTAATCCAGGTCTCAAGCTATCTACATACCAAGTTTCATCGCAATCGGTTCCGTAGTTTTTGCGTAAAAGAGTAACAAACATCCATACATTGTCACAAACTCTCACGTTTATAATATTAGTAGGATTGTTTGTATGTATTAATTTACATAGAGATTTTTATTGCTTTCCAGGTCGGTGCGGTTCAGTTCGGACTCGCGCAGTTCGAACAGAACTTCAAATGACCAAGATACGAAAAGGGAAACCCCTGGTAAGGACCATAAGATCATACATCATCCTTTGAGAAATTAGCGGTTACCATTTTTTAACCGACTTCAAAAACGAGGATATGCTATGTTCGGCTGAATGTATTTTTTTTAAATGTATTTTCACCGATTACTCAAAGACGCCTGGACCGATTTAGAAAATTCTTGTTTTGTTTGAAAGGGTATACTTCCCAGGTGGTCCCATGGTCATCAAATCAGGATCTATGATGGGATCCTGGAGAAATCGAGGCACTTCAAATTTTATAGGCACACTTGAAGCAATTTGGGTATTTTGAGGCGCATTGAAGTCGGTGATACTCTTTTTAAAAGATAATTATTTAAAATTGATATCTTTAAAGCTCGTCATTAGGCGCTAAACAAAAAAAAAGTGTTGATAAACGTTGAAGAAAAAATAACTGGACAAATTTTCTTTGCCTATTTATATGTAGATTGCGAATTAGAATCGATTACTCAACATTATTTAGGTATTAACATTAATTTAGGAGTTTAGTTAGGCTAACAAGTTTATCAATAACAATTCTCTATCCGGGAATCGAATCCAAGAGCTCACAATCGCAAGCAATCTCATGACAAAGCCCCAACAACGTGTCAAAAACTTAATAAAACTCTTGTCTTTGGTTTTCAGGTTCGATATCGTTGACGGCGCTGACAGTGACCCCTGTGACGTCACAGAGCTCCGCTATGAGCCAGTCCGCGCCGTCAGCGTCAGCTACGTACGACAACGATGATTCGGTAAGTGAGGGTACTTAACCAGGGCTTAGACCCGGAAAACGTCTCAGTCCCTCCCTTTATTGCGTGATGCAGAATCAATAGTTACCACGAAGTTCGGCTTGTATTCGCTAGGTGGCGCTACGTGGATGTAGTCACACTGTTGCTTTATGGACGCACCAAAATACATGAAGCCTCGCAGTGACATTACGCTGAGCTAACGACCATTTTTGACTCATTCAGAGGTATTTTTTAAAATTCTAAAGGAGGATGCCCATTCATGGTTTCACTTTTAGACGTTCGCGTCATTATTTCAAATGTTAAAAAAAAAATATTGATTTTAATGTGACTTTTCGACTCTAAATCTCTTCTATAGAACTTGGGGTTTGAAATTAAATCTTACAAGGACTAAAACTTGAATCAATGACCGTTTCCATTTTAAGTGAAATGTTGCCATTATATAAAATAAACCATTAATGGTTGAATTCAAATAAACATCGTTTTAAATAAAATAGTTAAATAATAATAAACGTGATAATAATTCGTATTAAAATATATTGCAGTTTAATAATCTTATTATTTCGTGTATGTAGTGTATACTGTATGTGAATGTATATTTCAGTGTTAGTTTTACCTTAATTTACACATGGTATCCCTGTCAAAAACATGATGCCACAAACATTAGTAAAAAAAACTCTGTCACAATATTTTCTCGTTGTTGTCATCGTATCACAGTTTATACATATTTGACGCAGCATAAAAAAGTGTGAAACTGATTTTAATTCTGAAATGGCAATGTCCTTTGCGAACTTAATTTAATTACAACTCTGTTGTAAAACTTGTATACCTGTGTAGGTGTTGGGATCAGAGGGCAGTGCGTGAGGGGTCTAAATAATATATCTATTACTAATAAATATGGTAAATGTTTCCAGCAAGCGCCATCAGTGCCCACGTGCCGGTTCCCGAAGCTGGAGGAGTGCGCGCACTTCCACTACGAGAGAGTCGCCCTCGGAGGACTGAGTATAGAGACTGTACCCTGTGAAGAGAAGTGTCAGGACTCTTTGGAGGAAGGTGAGTCTTATCACTTTTTTTAAATAACTTCTAAAAGGAGGTTCTCAATTCGACTGTATTTTTTTTTATGTTTGTTACCTCAGAACTTTCGACTGGGTGAACCGATTTCGATGATTGTTTTTTTATTTGAAAGCTGGTGCTTCCCGTGTGGTCCCATTTCAATTTGGTCCAGTTCTGACAATGGCATCAATTGTTTTTTTGTTTTTTATCGTGTGGAATCCCCCACGGGTCATCACCGAGGGTGAAGTGGTATGTCGGACTCGAGCCGACTAAATCCACACGGTGTTCCGTCACAGGTGAGTCTATGGCAGGGGACCCGGGATGAGAAAACCATATATAAGTCTTTTATGGAATAGTTTTATTTTAAGTCGGTTTTTTTTTTTTAAAGAATGATTTTGTTTTATTTTTTGGTGTGTATGTTAGGTGATATCTTCGCCATTTGCTCACCTGTCAACGTCATAACAGATAAGAGTTACTCAATAGAAAGAGAGGCAACTTCTAGGTTAATATAAATGTAGGTAATTAGCATTGTACGACCTGAAATGCGACTTTATTGTGTCGGAACAAGAGTCGCTATTTATTTAAATGATTTTGCGAGGTGCGACTTCTGTACCTGTACTATTATGTATTCTGTGATGTCACGTCGGTGTCAAGACACAAGTTGGTATGCGGCGGTAGCGTAATGGCGAAGGACTTGCGATCAAGAGGTTGCGGGTTCGAACCGCACGTAGTACTCTACCGTCGTGAACCCACTCCTAACACAAGCGTTAAGCTTAGCTGGAGGGGTTAACGAGATTACTAGTAATGTGTGACCCACGTTACTAGTATTCTTTAAAAAAAAAAAAAACATTAAAATCAGTCTTATATAATGGGACCTTACTAAGGAATCTAACCAAGTAACATCTTATGTATTGTCTCTAGGTTGGATCTGCCTGAAGGTCCGTTCTCACGTGAGCTCGTCGGACGAGAGCGAATCCCGCGCGCTCAGCTCCAGCTGGACCGAGGCCAGCGACGTCCGGGAGTGGACCCTCACCAGGAACAGGGACAACTTTCTGCAGTTGGACGACATGCTGCACAGGTACACCTAGCGCCCTCTAATTATTATAAGCTGAACTACTTAAGAACCACCAGGTTCTGAGTCGCGCTATACAAGTTTATTCGATTGAAACTTTGTCTTCTATACTAATGTTATAAAGAGAAAAAGTTTGTAAGTTTGGATGTCGCAGGTAACCTCTGAAACTACTTATCCGACAAAACTGCCAAGCGCTACAAACTATATGTTATTGTTTCGATGATTCCCCAAACGTTTAGTTTTATCTTATAATATCATTTTGGGATAGATTATTAGATAATTACACCTAGAAACAGAACAAATGATCATGCTTATCACACAATTATTTGTCCTGGGTGGAATCGAACCCACGACCTCCGGCTCAGCAATCAACATAACTAACCATTAGACCAACAGGCCCGTCAAAAAAAAAAAACAACATTTTGCTGTTTCCAGATGTATATATGACCGCAAAGTGTCCGGCCTGCCGAACCTCCGCACCTCCCTCGCCCGGGTGGGAGGCAGTACCCTGGAGTACTCCCGGTTGATCAGCGACTACGTACACCATCTCTCTATCATAGCCGACGACTCCATCAACTGCGGACCTGTTCTCAACTGGCTGCAGATGGACAATAAGGGTTAGTCGTCGTATTTTGCGACTTATTCCAACTCCTGGCCATTTAAAATATTAAACACCAATTATAACGAAATAGACCAATTTATAAAAATAATTAGCAATTAACACAATTACAAGTCACTGTTACAATTCTTACTACATATTTCCACTCACTATTCACTTTGCACTTATTAACTCGCAGTGTCGCTCAATTAGAACAATGTCCATACCGCCATGCAGCTTCCTTAAATAGTTCGAAAAACATCTCATAGCAATCTACTTGGCTCGACCGCTGTTCGAACTTCTAGAACTCAGTAGAACATTTTTATCGATAGACCGATTAGTTCCGTTATTTGTCAAAAGATGGCGTCCGCGCATCAATTTAAGCTTCCGTAACAATATCTATAATTGGTTTACTTGAAGTAAATAATTTTGACTTGATTTGATGCAGGCCACAAGCTGCTGGTGGCCAACGAAGACTCGTCCTCCATCAACACGCCGGCCGTCGCCGCTGCTTACTCCGTTAGGAAATACGTCTCGCAGGTGAGGATTACTCGTTATTATTAGAGTGCCTAGTGCTACCTCGATCTTTTCTGGTCTTTTGTAGAGCCTCGCAGGTATAACTAGCCGACTGCAAATTATTTTATGCTTCACGAAAAACCGGTTTTCCGGCCCGATTTCAATTCGTTTCTACATGCCGCTACAAATTGTTCAAAAACAGTTACCAATCCAATACACCACTGATGTGAACCCACTCATAACACAAGTATTTAGCTTAGCTGGAGATGTTAACATGAATACCAGTATTCGTATTATGGTACCCGGATTTATTGCTATCGAGTGTTTTTTGCTGCTGCTTTGGTGAGATTTTTGAAGTGAAAACTTCTTTAAGCACGTTAGGCACTTTTGGTATGGGGAAAAAGCACTAAACTCGTGATCGTCAATAATACATATATATATATATATATACACTTTACTACGGGGAAAAAGCACTGAACTCGTGCCCTTCACGCTAATAATACATATATATCCACTAGAGGGTGCTAATCTAAAAATTGAGTTTTGTCAGCTCCTTATTAATTAATCTTTTAAAATATAATTAGTTCAATAAAGTACTTATTGTGTGCGTTGTTGTATAGTAAAGAAAAACATAATTGAAATTCAGGTGAAAATTTATAACGCCTATAGTGCTCAATGGCGAAAACCTTTATTCAAAATTTCGTCCGGACGTACGTCAGTTTGATGGATGTCACTAGTAGATGGCATCACTTTCTTCAAAAATGAACACTTCTGATCGACAACTCACAATTACTTATTAACAATTTTTGAAGTGAAAACTTCTTTAGGCACGTTGGGCATTTTTGGTATGAGGAAAAAGCACTGAACTCGCGTGACCGTTACACTCAGATGCCAGATGTGTCAGTTATGTTTTCACTTCTGACGTGCAGTCCTACGACAGACAGTTTTTTTTTTATTATTTATCCCTGTTAAACACGGATAAACATGTTTATTTAGCGCTGTGTAATATGTATCTGAGTATTATTTTTTGTTAAGAATAATAATATTATTATTAATAATTATAATATTATTTCACAGGCACGCGACGAAATCAGTTTCGAAGTTGGCGACATGATTTCCATAATAGATATGCCAGGTGAGCCACTTTGCTTATATGTACAATGTGTTTATTACAATAAGAGTGTATATATCTATAAATATCACTAACTAATAGAATGTCCGGATATGTGCTGCAATTTCCGTAAAACAAAATAAATTAATAAAATCTCAAACTGATATGAAAATTGATTTTTTAAATGATTGAAAAGTTTTACTGCATTCAGGCGTTGCGGGTTCGATTCCCAAACGGAACATATCTTTGTGTCATCCCACTATCGCCACTTTGCATAAAAAGTGTCATAATACAAAAACAGCTATGTGGAGGAAACACGACTTTTATGCCGGTGAATTGAACAAAACACCATTTTTCACTGAGCTAATAACGATGTTTTTAGAGCTGACCAAATGCAATATTTGCTATTCAATGCTATAAAAATGTCAAAAGGGGCCTAACATGTGATATGACACTTTTTTTGTGATATGACATTTTTTTGTGATATGACACTTTTTTGCCGGGTTGTCCCGAGTCGTGACTGTTCTTTATGTCTGTCGTTTGAATGTTTGAAACGTCCCTCGCGACACAGGAATCATTCCTCAACATATTCTTTCATGTATGTTATTGGCCCACTTGAATACGTAGTAGTACTTAACATATGTAATAAGTATGCTAAGTGGTTGCCCCCGCAGGCCCGCAGGAGTCGCTGTGGTGGCGCGGCAAGCGCGGGTTCCGCGTGGGCTTCTTCCCGCACCACTGCGTGGCCGTCATCGGGGACAAGGTGCCGCGCCACATGACGCAGCCGCCGCCCATCGTGGGGTACGCTCGCTTCTACTCATGTTCATGATTAGATTAGATACACAATTTATTTAAATAATTTACAATTAACACAATATAAGTAATTTTCACTATTTCCACTCACTATACTTCGCACTTATTACTCACTGTATCGCTTAAATCGAACTGAATGTCCATGTCCATGTCCATTCTTATATAATATATCATTCAAAAAACATCTCATAGAAAGTACGATCAAATAGTCTACTTTTCACGACCGTTGGTTGAACTTATAGAACTCAGTACAACATTCTTATTAAATAGGCAGATTAGTTCCATTATTAGTCAAAAGATGGCGTGCATCTCAATTTAATTTACGTATGACTTCCTCTATTCATTCATTATTAGATGGCGCGCGTGTCGATTTAGGCTTCCGTAACAATACTTTGGATATATTTTTCTTATTGATCTTGAATAAATCAATTCGATCGCATATTTCGATCAATCAGTTTTTAGGTCTCCTTAGTTGGACTCCAAACTCACACTGTACGGAGACCATATCATATGCTATAAGTAAATTTATAATAGAAACTTAATCGCTGCAATTCGATCAAAACTTCGGGTATCCCAAAAAGGTATCGCACCTTATAAATATCATCGCGATTAAGTCCCGAGTTACACAGCTATAAAGTAGATATCGGTTATGTTACACATACAGGGTATTATGTAAACGCTCCCGAAAACGAAGACTGACGACATTAATAATGACATGTTTGATGATGGGTCAGAAAAAAAATCGAAACCGCTTTTTACCACTTTAAACAGCTGACCTCGCGATCGCTAGCGGCGGCGATTCAGCGCTCACGTGTGTCGTTGACCCCCGTCAGCTGCTATTAAGTTTCATGTTTCACTGCCGAGTTTTTTTTTTTAGTGATGTGATGTATTTGTTATGAAACTATCGTTACATTTAGCTGTACTAACATGATGGAGCGTGATTAATACTAATAAAAAGTTGTAAAACAAAATTTTTTTTCATCGGATTCGATTTTTTTTCTCTGTCTTCGTATTCGCGTTTACCTAACATCCTGTATATTGTACTGTTTACCTCAGGTCCGCAACAAGTAGGTCGGCGGTCCGGATCGTAACCGCGGTCCGCCACTTGATGACCTGTGTATAGATTAAACGCTCCAGTCCAATTAATAAAGTTTTCTTCTGGTCTTCAGGTCCCTGGCAGTAGCTCCAATAAAGCCAGTGCTCCGCAAGCACGGGAAGCTGATATCTCTCTTCCGTTCTTTCATCCTCTCGCGGCCCTCCCGGAGGAGTCTGAAGCAGCAGGGTATACTCCGTGAGAGGGTCTTCGGCTGCGACCTTGGTGAACATCTGCTAAACTGTGGTCAGGAAGGTAGTGATTGTTAGTATGTTTTTTGCTGTTTTGGAAGGTGGTGGTATTAATATTATTTTTATAACTCCGTTTAGCTGCACTGAGGTAACGACCCGTTGCATCTGGGTTTCCATAATTTCAAAATAATCACCGTCATCAATTTTTTTTTATGATATAGGGGACAAACGAGCAAACAATGACTACCACCGCCCATGGGCACCTGCAACTCAAGAGTCATAAGTGCGTTGTCGGCCTTTAAGGTGGGAGTAGGGGGAGAGGGAAGGGTTAGGGCTTCCGGTAACCTCACTCACTCGACGAAAAGCAATGCAACGTTGCTTCACTGCCGGTAAGCATGGTTCTCCCACGTTGATATGTACGTTTCAATACGTACATTAAAATAATTAATAAATTGTATTATGCTGTTTAAATGGGTCCAATTTTGAATACAACCAATTCATTTAAAAAATAATGATTGAAGTCAGTTTACAAATAGCGAAGATATTGCGAAACATGCTCAAAGAAAAAATCTGAAGTCGGTTAAAAAAAGGTAGCACTTTTAGCTTGAGTGGCGTCTAGGGGTTATATACCAAACTGGTGAACCCAAGCAGCTTTGTATATAAACTGGTCACTCATAATCGTAGCGGCGCATCGCGTAATGACTAAGGC
>OY982588.1:996210-1083534 GCA_963859945.1 Euplagia quadripunctaria | reverse complement strand
AAACAATGTGTTATCCAGTATATAGGTTTCCCTTTTTTTTTCGTTTGGTAACCCCCACGTGTCATCACTTCACCATGGCTATTGATAAAGTAGAATGTCGGAAGCGAACAGACTAAAACCACACGGTTTTCCGTCACAAGTGAGTCTATCGCAAGAGACTCGGGTATATCCTAGGAAAGAAGTCCTCGATAAAGTATATAGGTTGGCTTGAAATGACTTACATTAATTAATTATTTTCAAAATTCGACCACTGGACAATCTCTAATAAATATAAATGGTCCTTAATAATCGTATATAATTACGGTTCCAAACTTTAGAGTAATTAATCTTTTGAAGCCCATTATCTATAAAGACCAATATCACTGCCTATAAAGCTACCTTCTCAATTATCACACATTATTATAATATATTCGATCGTGTGAAAAGACATAACATTTCTATTGCAGGCGTCGCGTTACCCTGGAAGAGCAGCTGTCCCAGATCGGCTACATCGACGGGGAGTCCCCCCGCGCCCGCCCCCCTCCAGAGAAGCGGCACTCCGCCAGACCTCCCTCCCCCCACCACACTGACATCGCTAAACGGTACATATACTTCGCAACTAGCTTGTGTCCGCGACTTAACAGCGACACAAAGTTATTTTTGCATGCATAATATTAGATAAATACACTATAAATGCGACTAACGACATTTTTGTGGATATATACTCAACGCCATCTATCCTGCAGTAGGTACTGATTCTACATCGCGCAGTGAAAATTCTCGGGCTGATCGTGAATACACTGTACACAGAGTGTTATGCAAACGCTCCCGAAAACAAAAACGATTATACTAATGATACCTTAAAAATCGATACTGATGAAAAAAAATAATTTTTTTTACTAAAATATGTATTGTTCACTGTATTATTCACGATACATCATGTTAGTACAACTAAATGAACCAATATTTTTTTTTTAAATAAATCAAAAACAGCTGACACTAGGGTGAAAGGATGTGCGGGCGCTGAACTCGCGCGGCAACAGCTGTTTTTGATTTAATTTTTATGAAATTATCGTTTCATTTAGCTGTTGGAACATGATGGAGCATAAATCATTAGTTCTATCGCCTGTCTTCGTTTTCGGGAGCGTTTATCTAGCACCTGGTATTTAAAGAGTTACGTACTAATAGTATGGTGACTTAAATAGCTTAATGTTTTTTTTAATCATCAGATTGTGTAAAGACCGGGACAGTCCGAGGGCGTCACTCGTAGACTTCCCAACTTCAATGGGAAATGTCAAACTCAGGTAACTATTGACGTAAAAACATGAAATAAATATTATAATTGAGCACAATATATGATTTAAATTCTTGATACTTGAAATTAGTATTTAGAAAACATTTGTTTTTGTAGTGAATGACAGTCTTAGTGTTCTCTTCTAATGTAGTGTTAATAGTTGTTCCAGAGTCCACTATTAATATTATAATATAATTATGATATACTAGCTATGCCTGCGACTGCGTCCCGTGGAATAGTGTATTTATATCGAATCAACAGCTTAAAAAATAAGTTTCAAGCTTCTAGCTCTAAATATGACGATTCTTCCATACAACATTTCATCCCCATCTTTCAACCCCTTACACCCCTTTTTTCGCATTAAAAAGTAGCCTATGTCCTTTCTCAGGCTTTACAGGCACTATCTGTGTACCAAAATTTCATTTAAATCGGTCCAGTAGTTTTGGCGTGAAAGGGCGACAGACAGACAGATAGAGTTACTTTCGCATTTATAATATTAGTAAGGATTTTATTTTTGGACGAATATATTACACAGCGCCATCTAGATTCTAAACTTCCGAACTAAACTCCGACGCCATGTTTGATACGTACCTACTCCTCTTACGCTGTCATGACTGATAAAAGTATAAATACTGAACTATTCTCCATTTTACATTCAATAGATATAATGTGATCAGTTATAATATGGCATAAAGTTCTAAAAAATGGTGTTATAAAAAATAAAATGACCTTCGACCGAACTAGGCCAATTGGCTCGGTTCTTGTTTTTTTATCTTTTATAATATCATTGTTTTTTTTACGTAATTTGCATGATATGAAAATGTTATTTTTTATTGTTGTTTGTTTTTTTTATTTTTTTTTTATTTTACCACAAATAACAATTTTCACGTGTCCACGATAAGTGCAAATATAGAGCGATGAAAAATGTTTTTTGTGGTTCCATTCAATTTTTACACCGCTTTCAAATAAATTTACTCAAATATAAAGAAACGTAAGTTATAGTAAACAAAATTAATTCAAAATAATGCCTTAAATATAAATTGTTTTCGAAATAATTCAACCCAAATTCCCACTCCCAATACCCACTGACCCTGAATCGCGCTATAAAAGTTCTGAAGCCGATTAGTATAATTACAAGTTCTCAATATAAACTGATGGGCTGCGATTCGCCAGCCATGATCACCTAGCCTGGTCGGAGGTTCCTTCCTTTGTGTTGGAAGGATGTAACACCCGGTTCCTCCACAGCCTTTCCTATATCCGAAGCTATTTATATAATTAATTAATTATCTAAATAAACCTGAAGTAAATTTATTTGTCAGTGGTGAAACTCAAAAATAACACTCAAAATGTGTGTTTACTGCTATTTCTTTAAACTTTATTTCTTACAATGTATTGTGGATCGATGATTTAGCAATTAATTTATGAATTTAATTTAATTAATTAATGATAAACATTATACTGTTGTTTAGTTAATTCTTAGTGCTGAGTTTGAGTTCACTATTTCCACGAACGATGTAGTTTTCGAAAGATCCAATTAGAAAAGGAATTCAAGTATGATAAACAAATAATAAAGTAAATTAGCGACCCTATAACGATTGCATTAGACATTCAAATGGTTCCTAATTATAAAAAAAAAGCAAAGTGAACGAAACTAAGCTTAAATCGTTGAATTTATAGTTTGATACTCTAGTACAATAGATGTCATTTGATTAAATCAACTTTGATAATATCAAAACATGTTATCCGCCATAAACATGAAAACTGGTGAAAAGCGTGTAATATTTATAATAATTATGTAAAGTCTTTAAATATAATGTATTTTGGTAATATATATATATATATAAAACAGTATAATTTACCAAAGGATAAATATTACGTTTTGTAGCAACACATTTTAAATCCTCAATCCACAATATCATCAATAAAAACAATATTTTAACCCAAGTAATATCTAAACTTCAGGCTTACACTCACCCTCACTAATATTACAGAGAGCGAAACTCACCGCGTAAGACAAAATCCACCCGCTATAGCGGCATGCATCTAGATACAGACAAACAGACCAACCGTCTTAGCTGGCAAGGGAAAGACGGCCACTCAACATTAATAAAAATTGATTGGCCAAACGAACACTCAGTTAGCACTCTAACTAATTCGACAATCAATTCCAGTCCTATAACTCCGGTCACACCTGTATACGACCCATTAGAAAGTGATTCAGAAGTGAGCGAGACAAACAAACACACTATACAAATCACATCCGAAGTATCCGATTGCGATAATTGTGATGAAGAGAAATGTTTGAAATGTGAATTAAAAGCTACAGATTATGAAAATTTAAAAGATTTCGCTGAGAATTTGCACGATAGCTTAGAACACAGTCCTCTTCACACAGATATTAGTTATCAGAATTTAAATAGACTATCCGCTGTGTCAAACTCATCTAATTCAGATCACACAGATAAGAAAAAAGATGAGAATGAGGCTATGAAAGTCATGACGTCTTCTCATGAAAGTTCGTCAAGTTATTCAAATGTTAGTTTGACTAAAGGTGACGAATTATATGAATGCTACAACTTTACAAGACCGAATTATATAAACTTACAATCTTCTAGCACAAGTAAAAGCTCTCCAGGATCACCTTTAAAAAGCCCCTTAAAATCTACTATTAGTATTACTTTTAGATCACCGACGAAAGTTAAGAATTTCGAAGAAACCCCAACCAACGATAGAGACTCAGTTTACGAAGATATTGATTTAGAAAAGAATTTGTCTATAGTGGAAGAAGCGACTGTGCCTCAAAGCGATGCTTGCTTACCAACACAGCAGGCCTGCCAGCCTGATGACATACAGGACCTAATCATACTAGAAACGCCGACAGAAACTAATCTAGACGAGGATGTTGATGTATATAGCCAAGTCAAGTTCTTCAAACAAAGTATAGAAGAAGTAAATGCTATGCTATTGCCTGAAGATAGACATTACGAAAACATCGCTTTTGAAAAACAAAACGACTATGAAAATATTAACGTTGACACGCTTAAGATATGTGATAAGGACCTTGAAATTAATGACATTGATAACAGTGAAGACAATGGTAATTTTAAAAGCATGAATGTCAGAGAGTTAGCAATAAGATTCGAAAGTCCAACGGAGCTGAAATCTCAATTTACATTTGAAAAATTCAAAGCTGAAATTAAATATCCAAGTTTAGAACGAAACGAAGAGAAAAGAGTCATAGAAGTGAAGAAGAATGATTTAAAACCTCCTGTGCCACCGACATCTTATAAGCTATCGAAAAACTCTGCTAGATCTCTAGACGAGAATGCTTTTATCAAAGAATTTGGTAACGAGCACAATGATAGACGGAAAAGTTTGGAAGTAAAAGGAACCAGTAAAAAACTTCCAGACTTAAATTTGAATACAGTAGAAAACGAACACAAAGTCGTTATCACTCCTACAAGTGAAAACAAAATATCTCTCATACAACGATTCGATCGTCCAGATATCAAAAGTCTCATCACTCTAGATACAGATAAAAAATTAAGCAGAGAACGAATAGAGAAATATAAAGAAGAACGCAGACTGTTTCTTAGGGAGAAATATAGCTCACAATCTTTTAGAAGCAATCCAGAACAATTAACAAGAATAAAGATTAGAAAAGATAGAGAAGAGAAAGTAGAAGCATGCGAGAAACTAAAAGAAGAATTGCCTAAATTTGAGAGGAGAAATACGGTTGATCTTGGACAGAGAATGAGATTTAGTCTTGCTAAGAGCAGTAATAATCTGGAGTCTATACAATCTCCTTCTTCTCCTGAGAAAGAGTTCGTAGTAGATGGGAGAAATTTTGACAGGTGAGTTTTGATTGGAAAAATGCCTTGTTTTGTATTTGTAGATTTCATTTTAATTAATGGTGGATAGAGTTCTCTTCTTAGTAATTTAGAATAGAATATGGAGTTTACTTACCAAAATAGAGAAGAACAGATTGATATATTTTTTCAAATAGTAAGTCTCGTAAATTAAGAATTAAATTAAATTTTTGCTGTAAATCTATTAGTAGAAAATAATAGCTATAGTAAGACTTGATTTAGTTTATTTAGTCAAATTAAATTTTCATTGTTAATGAAACGCGATATGAAAGTTTTCAAACCTATTAGTATATATTTACACCATCTTAATATCAATTGTTGGACTACATCCTGCCTTTTGTGAGAGATTCAAATATATGTATCCTTCATCCGACAAAAGACTAGGGTTAAACAAGGCAGGTGATATGACACAATAGATATCTACTCGAATTGTAGCTGAACCCTTACGTCGTCGGACTACTAGACGCAGACAGAAGATCCATCCTTTCATTGTATTTGTAACTATTCTGTTCCCTACCTTTATAACACTTATTTTGCTATTAATAATTGAGATTACTATTTTTAATTGAGTTGTAGTGGGTAGTTTTAATTTCCATAACCATTGATTTCGATCCACACCCAAATAAATGAAAACTTCAAATACGTAAAACTAGGGCACTGATTTTATTATAAACGTGAAGGTAACCGTGTGGTATTAAAAAGCATCTGATTCTCATATCGAATATTTAGAGAAGCAACGTTTTAGTCACTATGAAGTTAGACAGAACTCTTTATAAACTACAGGGTCAGGTAAAGTCATATAAGGGAACGTGCCCATACTACGTGACCCATGTTCTACCATTTTTTATATCCCTCTCCCCCCTTCGGTGACCACCCGTAGTATATGCCAAGACCTCCCCCTCTAGTTTTCACGTGGTTATTTATAAATATGGTTTTAAATCATTTTTTGCCGACAAAGTTAAAAAGCGCTAAACGCTTGCTTGTTGCCACCTGTGAATTTTAAAATCACGAGATTTCCCTAGAGGATATTGACTACGTGACGAAAACCTAACCCCCCCCCCCCCCGGCCCCTGTGACCAAGCGTGATATTTTGAAGACCCCTTCCTCCCCTCAGAACGGGTCACGTAGTATGGGTACGTTCCCTAAGGTGTGTGAAACAGGATGCAATCATGATATTATCTGTAAGGTCGTACCTTCGGTCGCTATTCGCTACTCAAAAATGACACCATTTAAACTGTGCATAAATCAGTTGTATGCACAGTTTTGCTATCAAACGCTTCGTGCTCGTGCTAGCGGTGTGACGTTTCAGGTGTAGCTAAAACTATGCTTTAAAAAAGCCAAAAAAAAAAAAATGAAATGAGCATCACACATTTTTATGATGACTGTAATTTTTTAAAGTATAATAGTGACGCTGTAACTAACGATAATTTGAAGTTAGTAATTTGGAGCTATCCATAACTTACGTCCCACAAATTTCAAGATTTTTGGAACCCAACCGTCCTTGTCACAGGTGGTCATATTTTTCGAACCTCCTCCTGCCTGGTTGACGTCACATATTTTACACCCTGAACTGAAGAGCAGTTATAAATTTTTTTAGTAAAAGTGTAGGAGCGTATGTGAAGTGACGAAGCTTATGATCCCCCCACCACTTGTCACACTTCGTTGCCCCCCCCCCTTAACGTGTGACGTAATTTATGGATGGCCCCTTTTAAAATACGTTGCTTGCGTACCAATTTTTAACTCTCGCGAGCGTGTGGAACTCGTACCACGAGTCTAAAACGCTCTGTGGTGGTAAGTAATAAACCACGTGGTCTGGTTTATTATTAGGATGCCATATTAAATGCACACACGTTAAGTATGTAATACTATCGAGCGCCACTATTTGAGACGATTGTTGTCGGGAAACGTGTATCTGTGGTACGATCTTCATCACGATTTGTCGAAGCACGAAGCTTTTTTCGCTTTACATAAATATGTTTATCGTTGTTATCGAAATTAAAACTTCGCCATCTTCGAAAGTTTCCCGAACTAATACAGCGTGTAAGTTTGAGCTACGCGAAAAACTTACAAAAACCTCTATCTGTGTATACTTATCACAATACAAAAGTCTGTTCATCATAAAAATGCGAGTGCTAAAGGATTTATAGTCATTAGTTTCATTTGGCACTTTTTTGTGCGGTACGGTGAATGACCTTCAAAGTTCGGCGCCGTCGAAGTAGCGGAATGCATAAATGTTGTTTAATTGATTACATTGCAGTTTTTGGCCGTAAGGGGTATTTACTAATTTTTTTCCGTAAAATGTTCTGTTTACTGATTGTGATATCACTTTTGACCCAAAAATAATTAAATTATAAAAATAATATGAATTTTCCGGCAGGAAATTCATTTTCGACTCAGAATTATGGTCTAAATACATTATTTCATACAGGGTATATGGATAATTAGTATACAACCAACATCAAAGTACAGTAGTATCGCGCAGAATCCACAGATGGCGTAAATAAAATAAATCAACTCGCGGTCAGCATTTTTCGTTGCGCTTACACTTTTTCCGTCTAGCCCCGATCCGCCGAGCGTCAAGTGTAACGTGCGATAAGAAATATCGTTCTAAAAAATCTTAAATTATTTGCGCTTTGCGTTATTCACGGTGTTTACCCTACAGTGTGACCACACTTTTCTATAATATCTAATTCCTTTTATGGACAAGATAAGTTGACGGATAAGTGTCTTAAACGTTTTGCTTCGAATAGAATACTTTCAAGAATATCTACAAAATACTGTCAAATAAAAATAGCTTATAATGCCACACAAGGTTACGCCGACTGTATATTTTGACGTTTGATTTATGTGAAATTGGCTTAATTTCTTCAAAAGTAACAATCTAATTGGTTTTTGCACAAAATTAATTGATGTTAACGCATTGATTGACTTGAAGTATCACTTCATATTGTTTTGGACTCTGGAACTAGGTTTTTAGTTTCAGAAAAAATCACAAGGGGGTGGGGGGGGGGGGGTGTAGTGAGATATCACGTGTATATATTTTTCCGTAGAACCGCTATTATATCTGTAATTAAAAAAAAAACAAAATATTATCTCTATTTTCAAAATATTTTGAACTAAAAAATACACGTGATTTTGGCTAGGGGTGGGGGGTTAGCCTAAAACCTTATCGCGTATCACCAGAGAGAAGGGGGGGGGGGAGTTAACAAGGATACCAGTGATGTGTGACCCACATTACTAGTATTCTTAAAAAAAAAGTTATTTCCTAATAATGTTTTCGTTTAATTTCAGAAAGGAGAAAGTTTCCCCATCATATAACATAAGGGATATGGCAGCGATATTTGAACAAAAATCCCACCCCAACACGGGGTGATTTCGTCTGTATATCATTATAAATATATATTTCAACTATTGTGGTAAAATCATTGTGGCACAGACAAGGGGATGTAGTTATTGGGAGCAAAATGTATGACTAGACAACCGCCGCGGCAAAGTTTCATCACCGCGGCAAAGTCACGTCACTGCGGCAAAGTCACGTCACCGCGGCAAAGTCACGTCACCGTGGCAAAATCTCATCACCGCGGCAAAGTTTTTTGTGTTGCAGTCGTCACCAATATTGAATCTAATATGTAAGTGTAAAAAATATGATATTTTTTGTTATATATTTCAGTAAGTTGTTATAAGCTTGTGTTATAGTTATTTTTTAATATTGGACGGTATATTCGGTGTATATTTATAAATGTGTAATTTAGTAAAACCACCTGAGGGAGTGAGAGACCTGATGATCAATAATTTTAAAATTTATAATTATGTTATTGCTGAAGGAAGTTGACAATTTATTTTATCTAGCCGACCCTACAGGTGTTCTTTTTGGAGTCATAATTGATTTTGACAATAAAACAAAAAAAAACTAAAATCTTAAAAAAATAACAGTATCGGTTGCAGCGCCACCTACCGGGTCCAATTGGAAAACAAAAAAATCATCGAAATCGGTCTGCGATTTAGGAGTTTTGTGACATACACACGTACAGAAGTATATACAACGAGCTGCGCCCCGCGGTTTCACCCGCCTAAGTCCCGATGACGTGGAAATATCGGGATAAAAACTCCAGCTATCTAGATACCAAGTTTCATAGCAATCGGTTCAGTAGTTTTTGCGTGAGAGAGCAACTAACATCCAGACATCCTCACAAACTTTCACATTTATAATATAACTAGGTAATATAAAAATATTTACTACTTTCTTTTTTAATTAAAAAATACATAATATAGATTTGCACGGTCTAGGTGCAAATGAAATTTTTGTTTATTATTTAATTTAAAAAAAAAGGCAATCTTACTGACAAAATTTAATGTAATACCTTAGGATAAATTACACCGATATAAAAAGATACCAGCGGTAATTTTGGATAAACTAAAACTGTATTAAATGAACATGTGAAAATATAATAATTCGAACAAAGTGTAAACATGAAAACTTAAGAGAAAGTTAATTAACACCTCAATAATCTATATCTTACCTTATCTGAATAGTAATCTTCTTCTTCTACGTATGTCATTAAAAATGAGTGTCTTCTGAGAAGACGGGCGAGAGTTTCCTGTCCAAAAAATCTGTATAAACAAAAAAAAATATGTTCGTATGTTTTTCCTTTGTGATGAAACTTTTATAAGTGACATTGCAACGCATGGTACTGCTAATATACCTAATATATAAAAACCAATGTATGTTTGTTCGCGTTTTATGCGCTGAAGTACCGTTAAGGATATAGGAAGCTACTGTATAATAATAATTAATAATCAAGACATCGTACTCTCGTTGCTACAGGTCATTTTGCCAAATTACAAATCTCAAAATTGTCACAAATTATTATTAAAATGTATTTTCCTATTAAATAATATTATTAACAAAAATATGTGGTCCTTCGCACTTGTGGCTATGCTTATTGACCTTAATCGACCCAAGTGGAGTCATTTGCCTGATGCCATCTATTCATATTATTGCACCTTGCATTGGAATTTTTGCATTTTTGCAAACATTGCCTTGTGGAATTTTATTATGTAAAAAATTTCACGCACATTTCTTCTGTTTGAACGTAATGGGTCTCAGGCCATCCATTGCAAATATAGGAAGGTTATAACAATTTTTCGAATCTATAGTATTTTTTTTGAAAACAGTTATTTTAAAATACCGGTTTTTAACGGTTATATATGTTGAGAAAAAATAAGTAGTCATTACGCAGAAGGCTGCAACGCAATGTACAAATAATATTATTTAATTCGAAATTCTATTATTTCAAACAATTTAAGCCACAATGTCTAACCACAGCAGTATAATTGTTATAATATTGTATATTATCCAAATGAACTCAGTTTAGACTAAGTCTATCGTGTAAAACTAACATGAACAGTTAACATGTTAAAGATAAAATAAAATATTTGTATACCAACTGGAACTTTCTAACAGCCCTAACTTGTATTTAAATAATTTAAAATACCGGTATCATATGTGTGGTCACAAATTAGTACCGGTATATTGTACCGGTTTTTGATGTGAAACATCTATAGCCGCACGTAAAACTGATTTCTGGCGTGGCGACCCGTCGCCACGTTATATGATGGTATATATATACAGTCTATATGCAGTAGTGTGTACGGTGTGGCGACGCGTCGCCAATGCGCAATCGACTGTGCGATTCTCTCTTTTGATTCGACTTTTACAAAATAATGTCGATGTTTCACATCTGCCAGGCGTCCCGTGACGGCTCACATTTTTTATTTACGGTTGGATATCTTACTGGTTTTATTCCGAGTCATACATTACAAAAATGATATCTTTAATTTTAAGATTTTGAATTTAAATTATTAAGATTGACAGATAGTAGATACTTCCTAAAATGTGTTTAAATCTTTAAATGTTGACTGTTCATGTAAATGTAACTAATTTAGTCAGTTGTTATGTTGCCTTATTTATTCATATTTAAGCTAATATTAATACTTTTTTTACGTTATCATCACATACGTGGGTGGGTATCGAGGCCGTGATAATGTATAGCGGAATAATGATTGCAAAATGAGCTTTAAAACTGAAGTATAGGTTTCAATTGTTATTTGAAAATGAGTATTTATACTGACTCTCTAGACTTGAGCAAGATTGATGCAAGAATCTTGCGACAATCTTAACAAACTAGATATGACATATTTCGAAGAACGATGATGGATTTTTTATCGAGATTCAAAAGTTACACAAAATTGACATCACTTCAGTCATAGGACTTCCACGGCCGAAGTCTTCCACATCTGGCAGTCATGTGATGTCTTTATGTATTGCTTGAGGCTACCTTGACCAAGTCGGTCTATTCGTCTCAGCCTCGTATCTTTTGTTTGTGGTCACAACTTTAAAACCCTTCTGCCCTATTGGTAAACGGTTCTCTAGATCCTTTAGACCTATGTGGCAAGTCCACTGCCCTTTTAACTTAGTAATAGCGAGAGCTACATCTGTTAATTTAGTTATCTATACGGATTTCTTCACACGCGTGTTTTCCTACTAAGTGAGCTGCTAGTTAGAGGTATTGTCGATAATGGACCGAGCGTTTTTTTGAAACGGTTTCGTGTGACAATATGGTTTTTATGTAAAAAAATTTGGTCAATATAATTTTTTTATATATTATAAAAAAATACATATTAATATATTAAAATGGCGAGCATTAACAAATCTCAACATGTACTTGTTATACGAGTCAGTCATAATATTTTATGTTAATCTTTATAATCTCAAAAACGAATCTCTTGATATAAATCAGTAGTCTCAAATTAAATGAATAAAAATCAATTGCAATATTATAATTTAGATGTGTTCGTGACGACTTCATAGATCAAGTGATTAACGCGGTAAAGCAATGTTGCCACACGCTGGTATAATGATGGACGTGCGGTTACAAAATCAAGTTTTCTGTTAAATTGACAACGAAATAAAAATTGTAGTTATTTGTTGAGGGGACAACTTGTTGAAGGCTCTTAAAAACCCTATTTACAGGAACTACGCAAATGAATATTACTAGCAGTGTACCTTTTTAAAAGAATTTCATTTCTTCTTTTAAGGTGCAATTAATCGGTTTGTAATCTCAGATATAACTTTCTGTTTACAATAAACATATATAGTATTTTTAAATCCTGATAAAATTGCTACTACAAATGTGTGTTGCCATATTTAAAAAAAATTGCATTTATTAGTATATTTTTATAAACAATATTTATTCCGTAGAATAGAGGCCTGTGGAATACAAGAAAAGATAAAAAGAATTACTCTACATCTATATGCTTTTAGTGCTAAATTTTAACCAATACAAAACAATAGCCATACGAAAAAAAATGACTAGCCAGATTTGTACTAGAGAATACGACAACAATAAATAGAAATTGTAGCTTATAAGTTACTGTCAAAATTGCTGACGGATTTAAAAGTTAAGAAAAAAAATCAAATCAAATTAAACTTTTTCTTATAAAATCTTAAATCTATATAAATAAATACGTAATACAGTTCGTTAGTTAGCGAACCCCTTGATAACGGCGGGACCTATTTGACTAATTCCTTCTTTTCTGTATTAACAATAGTCTAAATGAGGTTTTTAGGGAAAGAAAAATTGGAAAAGTTGTCCGGAAAATGGGGAAATTTTGGGAAAACTGCTTTTTTTGACAGGACAACGTCTGTCAGGTCAGCTAGTATTTCATAAAAATTGATATAAAAAGTTAATTTTGTTATAAAGCTTTTGGCAGCGATCGACTCACTTCAGTCTACCACGAGGTATCAGATCGAGACGAGATCGTACACTTGGCAAGCTAGCCATTTAGACCTCTAGCAAACCGCCGCGAAATTGCTAAATAATTTCCGCTGTAAAACACTACATAATCACGATTCGAGATGCTGAAACGCTTCGCGTGTGCCTAGTTGCACAGATTGATACGCAACGAACGCGGAACCGCAAACAGGAAGTGTAACGAGCAGAACGTGCGAAATCACACGGGAAAGGGAAAAATGATAATGACATCTATATGTTAGAATCTCTAAGTTAGTTTAGCGTACAACAGACAAGGGGTGGCGAACCTACTACGGTTTCGCAGTAGAGGTGTGCTACAACCGTTAACGGATAATTTAAACCGGAGAGTCCAGATCATGGAGTTTACTTTTATATCGTAGATAAGCACTAAGAAGGAATTTTCGAAAAATTAATTTTGATATGTTTTAGAAATACCATAACATTATCTTCCATGTATATTTTAACTAACATTACAGATGCGAATGTAAGTTTGTTTGTTGCTTTCACACCTCAAACACTCAACCGATCAACATGAAATTTTGCATACCCGTTGACAGGGCGACAAAAAAGGAAGTAGGGTACCTTTCATCCGGAAATGTATTATACGACCACGTTTTAAACCCCAGATTTGAATGACAACTTAATTGTTGGGGTGGAGCCGTGCCGTTACCGTGACGGTATAGTGTGTGATGAGCTTTAGACGATAAAATCTATATAAACTCGAGCGAAGCCGCGGACAACAGCTAGTAATATATACAGACAATAAATAATTATAAAAGGTTCTCATTAAAAAAATTCTGTGTTACTGTAATATATATTATCATATTTAAATACTAATAGATGTATAATAGCCGAAAAGTTCTTTACTCGTTTGAACGCACTAATCTCGTAAACTTCCGGTCGGATTCGAAAATTTATTTTTGCATTCGATAGCCCAATTCTTGAAGAAGGTTATCTAACATGTCTATACAATGACAGTTCAAGTTAAACTGGTCAATGAAATAAAACAAAACATTCAAAAGTTAATGGATTCTGGTCGAAGTTAGACCAAAAGACTATCTCTAGTACTCATTAATACTGCTGTCTCGGAATTTTTTACTAATCTATACTAATATAAAAAAAATGTTTGTCTGTATGTAGGAGTGATATCTCAAACTACTGAATCTATATTACAGAATAGTTCTAAATAAAAACTAAAATCATTTCCGCGCCTTTTCCCAGCTTAGTTGGGGTCAAAAGCCGACTCTAACTCAGTCTAACTACGATACGGCCGAACTTCGATATTCTACGTGAAGCGACTGCCATCAGACCTCCACAACCCAAGTACTAAGCCATATCGAAGTTCTGTAGTTAGTCCAGGTTGTCGGGCTTTTTAGGGCTCCAACTACCCGTAACAAATGCCACAGATGTTCGTATGGCAACCGGTACTGACTGCTTAACGTGTTGTCTTGGAAATCCCAAACATAAGAATCAGAGGCTATTTTTAGTTGCCCTCGAAGTCGTGGGCGATTGCCTATTTTTAAGTATTGTAATCTCTCAAAATTATGTCACTATATTCAAGAATCTCGTCGCACGAATCTGTATTTTTGAATACCTAGGCATTAAGTGATTCAATTACAAAAGATATCAGCGTTAATTTTAACTTTACATCACGGAAAAGAAAAACTGTTTTGTTGTATGTACGTAACATTTATAATATTCCTATAATTGTTTAATGGAGTTTATAACTTTATTTAATATTTATTATAGATATATGGTTGTACCCGCATGTGTATTTCGGTGATGCCCCTCTTATTATAATATCTATATCAGTGGTTCTTAAACTTTTAGTCATGAGGGACCATTTGACAAAATATTTGTGTTGCCATGGACCACTCAGTTGGTTTATTGGTTTGGAGGTAATATATGTGCGGCCGGGTTTACGATGGCTCCGCGGATATTTAGTCCTCCATGAGTTCCGAAACCATTGATCAGATTGTCATGAAATTTTGGTAGGATGTTCTGGGTATACCCGCCTGGCCCAAAAATCTATAAATATATAAAAATAATAATGGCATTTTAACGCATGCCGGGTGCAGCTAGTAATATATAATAATAAATATATATACACACATGAACTACATCTATAATAAATGTCAATACCACTCACTAATTATTTAATATTCGTTTGACAATTTATTAAGAGGAAGAGGTGATACGAAAGTCTCAACCAATCTCTTTTTCAAAGGCAATTCTTTTTTTTTTTAATTCGTTGTAAGTATCATGATGTCATGTCATGTCATATTAAGTGCTTGAGTTTTCTTTTAAAGTCTATAGTTTGTTAATATTAATGATAAGTATGATGTGACGACACGAAGTAGACACACAGTACGCATATTCGAACAAACATCGACTGTTTTATTGCCAAATATTTCCCTTCAATAATATTTTATTAAAAATGTATTTTCTATTGTGTAAGGTATTGCTCGTAAGTCCACATCTTGTAAACTAAATGGACATACTAATATATAATAATTAAATGCTTGTGAGTGAATGAGTTTGGTCATATAAGAACAGGAAGATATTAATTTATGATCTAATTATTTATTTTAATCGAAGTGGGGCTATGAATCCTTAGTAAACAATTTAATTTGTAACAAAAAAGAAAAAAAAAAATTTTGTTACCGTAAAATTAATATTTTTTTTTTAAATAAAACCAAACTCAGTCGTTAATAAGCATTTTGTAAACCTGAGCTTTAAAGCGTTTCCACTTATGAGAAGCTGTTCATTCATTCGCTAGAGGCCGCCACTTGTACGTGGCAGTGACAGTTGTGTACCGCTGGGCGGCGCCACTATCTACATGACTTCTACCGTAGATGGCACCACTGTCGTCTGTAGATTGAATGTTTGTAAATGATGGCGTCATGATTTGCTATCAGCGACCTGTATTTAAATAATGTAATATAAAATATTGTTTATTTCAGGCTTGTAGTGTAAGATATGAGGAAATAAAAGTATTACAGACCTATCTCGGTGTTTAATTTTGTTTTTTTTTTACTTGTAAAATCCCCCACGGGCCAACACCCACCACTATAGCATTGGAATTTTCGGTGGAGAGGTGTTTAAATAACTAAAGCACCCCAAGGAGGGTCCGAGTTCAGTGTTAATTGGTTTCGTTGGTGGATAAGTTGGTCTGTTCCTATAAGTTTTGCCACCTTTTAAGTAAAACCTATCCACCAACGATAAGATTTTGTTATCAGTTTCCTTAACCAGATTAAGTAAACTGGTAACAAAATCTTATCAAATTGGTAACCTTCTGAAGACAGGGCAGGTCAGAAGTATCCGTAAAACCGCGCTTCTGTTAAAGGTCTAATGACAGTAGAGGAAGCTCTGAAGGTTTGTGAGGTTAGCAGGAAGTGGCGGGCTGGTGACTCTGTCTACCCCGTAGGGAGAAAAGCGTGTGTTTATGCATGTATGTAAATTCTCGTAAATAAAACCATGAAATACACAAAATATGTTTATTATACATGGTATATTTGCTACATACTCTACGTGTACACTTCGATGAATCTAACAT
This sequence comes from Euplagia quadripunctaria, assembly GCA_963859945.1. NCBI lineage: Eukaryota > Metazoa > Arthropoda > Insecta > Lepidoptera > Erebidae > Euplagia > Euplagia quadripunctaria. The sequence goes on along the minus strand of OY982588.1, from coordinate 1,067,022 downwards.
GGCACTGGACTGCAATGTCTGACGTATGAAGTGCAAAACTTGTCAATAACATCTCAAAGAATTCGTGTTTAGAACATTGGGCCATTTTACATACAACAGGGTGGTGAAGGAACAGGTATGCGACCCTAGGTATGGAATCCATCCGTATAAGAAAATATCAGGGATATCTCTGTCTTCCCTTCTCAACTATCTTTCTCTTTCATGATATTCTCAATTTTTCCATCTTTAATACCAACCAACCAAATTATAGTTGGCAAAGTGTGTTTAATATACATCTGCCTACCCCTTCGAGGATACAGGCGTGAGTATCCTACTAATCACGTTTATCGTTTCACGCAAAAACTACAGAACCGATTGCGATGAAACTTGGTATGTAGATAGCTGGAGACCTGGATTAACACATAGGCTACTTTTTATCCCGATATTCTAACGGCATCGGGAATTACGCGGGTGAAACCGCAAGGCGCAGTTAGTATGTAATATTAAAAAAAAAGCTAATCATTTAGTGGTTTCTACAGATTGAAATTGGAAGATAGGTACTGATGCCATTTCAAAGATGTCATTAACGCGTTGCCGACCTTGTAAGAATGACTATTGCCCTTTTTGAAGATAATTAAGTCTAGTGCATGATTTTGATAAGTTAAATATTTACAAACAATAATCCCTATTTTTTTATGTACACGAATTCTCTGTTGTTTCCGAGTACGTTATTGAGCATTACTAAAATGGCCGGTTGAATTGGTTAAAAAGTGCAACGCAATACCCGGTCAATGTCAATATTAACAAACAAAAAAAAACATTGCAGTCATCTATAAAATTATGCAAAAACAAATTTGTTCATCAATATAATACTGCTTTTAACAAAAATACCTTTCATTTGAATTGTAGCTGTCTCACTGCATTGTGTAAAAATATTTCTCAGCGCCATCTATAAATTAAATCCTAAAACAATAATATCGTACACTAGATGTCGCTAATATTTATTTTTGTGACATAATTCGGAATACACTTTTTACATCAAGTGGTACTTTAGTGACATTTAACAATATCTACACTGTTTACTGTTATGGTTAGCACTAATTAGCGCCATCTACAATCTGATGACACAACTACTAGAAGCCTATATGCTTCTTTACAGATGCCTCCAAACATATTATTTTCTATTACTATATCTGATAATACAGGAAATCCAAAAATAATCCATTCAGAAACAGGGCAACCTATATACCCAAATCACCAATCAATATATGGAATTGAATGGAACTCATTCCACAAACTCTCACTAACTACTTCTAACTAGGACTTTCTAGAAATACAACTTTCTCCTTTGTATTTCTAGTATTATGTTTGTTGTAAAAGGACCTCCTTTTGATGAAGTGGGAAAGTATATAAGTTTAAAGCAAGGTACAAAAGAAGCATAAATACTTCTAACCATTTTTAGATATCCTGTATTTTAACTGTCCTCAACTTCAAAATTATTAAACACTGTGTCCTGAAGTAGAATATTCCACCATTCTATGATTTGAATTTTTAGTAATGACCTCATGGAAAGACGACGCTTGTTACAGACAAATAATATCACAACAACTTGACAACCAGTTGAGAAATCAAAATGGGATTACAAATATCATTTTTAAAACACTTCTTAATAACAATGTCTTCAGTTACAACATAATAACACAACACATAGTTGATTTACAATTTACAATCTAATTATGGACGCTATGCGCCATATTTTTATTGGGATTCATGTTTAAAGCAAGAGCATAGCCGCTATATATGTCGTGGCCAGATCTTAGAATTGATCACTTCATGAGTTGTACGATCATTTCATGATTTGTACGATCATTTCATGATTTGGAAAATACCAGCTGCCTACATCATGATATGGTCTGACCAGATCAATAAATAATCAACGTTTGACGAAATGAACAGCTAAACGCACGACTATATCAAGACATAGACAAACATTAGCGATCATATCGTAAAATAGGTAGTTACATTATCCACCGTTAGCCTGATATCGTTCCGTTTTTTGTAATGCATCATGGCAGCGGATAATTATTCTGTTTAAAAGCGAATAATAGCAAATAGAAGATAAAATTCCTCAGTGCCTGAAACAAAGGTTTTCAACCAATGCGTGTTACCAGTGATGACATATGGATCCGAAACGTGGTATCTTCATAAGCAAGCTCAGAGTCGCTCAACGAGCTCTGGAAAGGGCTATGCTTGGTGTTTCTCTGCGCGTTCGAGTCAGAAATGAGGAGATACGCAGACGAACGAAGGTAACCCACATAGCCGAACGAGTCAGCAAATTGAAGTGGCAATGGGCGGGGCACATAGCACGTAGAGCGGATGGTCGAGGGGCCCGAAAAGTTCTGGAATGGAGACCACGAACCGGAAAGCGCAGCGTAGGACATCCATTATCGTGGTGGACAGACGACTAGTAAAGATCGCAGGACATCGGTGGATGCAGGCCGCTTCCAACTGATCTTCTTGGAAGTCATTAGGGGAAGCCTATGTCCAACAGTCGACGTCCTTTGGCTGAAATGATGATGATGATGAAATAGAAGACAAAAAGTGACGTTTCATGAATCGTTGACGTTTAAACGATATGGTCAGTTTTAGCTGGCAGTCGGACTCGTTATAAAGTGATCAGTTTTAAGCTCTGGCCACGACATGTACACTAATTTTGATAACTCCACACACAGATTAATACTTTGTACATAACTTATTTCTCTACTATGTAAGGTAGAGGTAAGGAGCTTATCTTGTATGGGCCGCAAATCGAAAAAGTGTCCAGCAGAAAGTAGTATTTATATTAACATTATACAATAATATAGTTCAAGAACCGACCGGAATAGCGCTGGTGTAGGCAAATTATGATCTTAGTACCTAGTTAGAGTTGGAGGTACACAAAGTTAAAATATATTTTTTTAGGCGACTACAGCAGTTACTAAAAAATGTGATGAAGAAAAAAAAAATGGTCAGAGGTCTTCTAATTAATTTGTTACAGTTATTTCCTATTTAATATTTAGTACCGACCGGGTCGGTCGGTTCGGTAGCTTTTTGTAAAATCGACAATGTTCTTTTTTTGTAAAATTGCGTTTTTACAAGAAATTCAACTATGCAGTTAAACATAAAAGGCAAAACTGTATCTGTATACAAAATTATATCAAAATCTTTGAGCCATACCTATATATATATATATATAATAAAAAAAGAAATGTATATAGCACATCATCTTCCTCCGCGCCTTTACCCAACTAAGTTGGGGTCGGTTTTCAGTCTAACTACGATACGGCCGAACTTTGATATTTTACGTGAAGCGATCAGACCTCCACAACCCAAGTACTAGGCGATATCGAAGTTCTGTAGTTAGACCAGGATGTCGGAATTTTTAAGGCTCCAACTACCACTAACGAATGCCACAGATATTTGTATGACACCCGGGACCGACGGTTTAACGTGCTTTCCGAGGCATAAAAATACCCGAAATATAAATACATACAAGAATAGCTAGTTTAAAGTAATAAGATTTTGAAAAGTGCGCGATTACAAAGCGACACTATCTCCTTCCTAGTTACTGTACCCTCTAGCTACGGTAGCGCCACCTACATAAACACTTTTGACGGACACTGTTTAATGTACAGAGATGGCGCTCCTCACCTCTACAATCCATCCTTGATACTCTCTACCTTACATTAGATTGGCGTACCCAACCCAGCTGCCGTTGGCTTAAAAAATATAGGTAATGTTTGGAGGCATTTAATCTGTCTTCTAACACCAATATTTATGTAAAAATAGTCTATAAAGTAATACAATCGTCATTCTACCGCAAGGCCACCGCTATTATCGATAATATTAACATAGTGACGTTGCTATGAAATTTTGGGACTTAAAATAAAAAGGGTGTACACCATTTTATTTTAAATGCGCCCTAAAATCTATCTCTAAGTCCTGGTGTCATTCAAATACAATTTTTCCTGTGTGTAATGTAATATACAATTCGATAATTGATTTTGATTAGGTACTGTAAATCACTCACAATATAATTATGACGATGCCTCTCATATAACAAGAAATATTCTGAGTACACGTACATTGGAAATTACAGTATTTTATAAGTACATACAGTATTTGTTTCAACAAGTTGGCTACTACGACTTCCACTGAACTGAATAATTGATTTCTTGATATTTGGAACAAATTACTTGTGAATTCGAACGTCATTTACCTACGTAAGGTTAAAAATGAGAATTGAATAACCGTTTTTAGGGTTCCGTACCCACAGGATAAAATGGGATCCTATTACTAAGACTCCGCTGTCCGTCTGTCACCAGGCTGTATCTCATGAACCGTGATAGTTAGAAATTTTCACAGATGATGTATTTCTGTTGCCGCTTTAACAACAAATACTAAAAAAACAGAATTTAAGGGGGATCCCATACAACAAACGTGATTTTTTTGCCGTTTTTATAGATGATGGTACGGAACCCTTCGTGCGCGAGTCCAACTCGCACTTAATATCATGCGTGAGAATCCTTCCTCATACTGTGATATTCATATATTGAGATTCTTAGTTTTAATATTCACATAATTATAACAGCGTCAGTATACGATAACACATCTCAAGTTAATTATTATGTATAAATATATATTTGTTGATTATTGATGATTGATTTCAAATTTCGCGCACTTATAAATGTGAAGTTTGGAATGCTAAGTGTGTGTTATAAGTATCAAATTATGCGAAAACAGCTACAAGAACCTACAACGTACGTAATTTCATGGTACAGAAATTCTTTACAATGACAGTTCGACGAATAATGTTCAAAATTCGACCACCAGGCGATATCTAGTATGTTTTAGGGCCTTAAATGTAGATGGAGCCACTATCCACATAAAACATCTTGAATAAATTAACAATAGATGTAGTACGTCTATGGTTAACTTCACGTTTATAAAGTGAGAAGTAATATATTGTTTTTTTTATTGGATCTGCTTCACTAGAGAATAATTCCCCCATAATATAATGACCGGATACAAGTATACTTAACGCAAAAATTTTTTTCTATGAAGGGCGGTATTGAATACATAACAGTCGGCAAGCGACAGTTGAAGAAATTATGCGTTTTTGTTTTATTCCACGTTCTGTTTTTAGCTGATATGTATGGATGTAGCTAGAATTGTACACACGCCAAACAGAGACTCAATTTAATACGTATTTTAAGGTTTATTTTATGAACTATAATAGTTTCAATTGATTAGTTACGCTTTGGCTACATCGACAGGCACTTTATGTAAGTATTCATAAATATCTTTAAAAATGTTCTGGGGCTGAAAAACATATTAAATTTTAAGGTCACTCATCTATACTAATATTATAAATACGAAAGTTACTCTGTTGCGTTTTCACGATTTTAGTATAAAGAGAGACAGGACCTTGGAGAAGGAGGTAGACATTCAACGCGGACGAAGTCGCGGGCACCAGGTAGTTACTTAAAAGAATAGTAAGATATTAATTATCTTCTTAATAAATCGTACGTATGACAACATTGTCAAGTTTTAAATCAAAATATTAACATTCAAAGCTTTCGGTTTCTTAGATTCATTTGGCTCAAGATTCTTAGATTCTTTTGGGTATTCGCCAAGCCACCGCCAACATAAATCACATGAGATTCATGTTTTTTCATCAGTTTCATGACAAAAATCTGTAACTGATGAGCAGTTGTGAAAAGCTGCGTCTTGTAAGAACTACAGAGAAGAGCAAACAATAATATATTTTGGTGTCAATGTTGTTAAAAAAAAATTATATGACAGAAATGTAAATATTGTAAAACTCGAAATAACAATCGCGCCATCTGTGAAAGTTGCCCTAACAAATATACGGCTAATTAGTATTCAACAAACATCAAATTACAGTAGTATCACGCAGAATCCACAGATGCAAAATGACAGCATTTTTCGTTACGCTAACACTTTTTTCTAGTTAGCCCAAATCCGCAGAGCGGCTGAAGTGTAAAGTACCTACTTCGTTCCTATAAACAGAGTTTCAAAAAGGATAAAAAATTAAAATTTCACTTTAGACTTGTAGACATTGTTGAGAATGTCTTAATGAGTAGCTGAGTTGAATATGGTAGTTGACCGTTATCAAGTAAAATCAGTTCAAAAGGGAAAGTTGATTTTATTTATTTATTTATAGTATAGGGAATAAACGAGCAGACGGGTCACCTGATGGTAAATGACTACTGCCGCCCATGGGCACCTGCAACTCAAGTGTCACAAGTGAGCTGCCGTCCTTTAATGTGGGAAAAGGGGAAGAGGGGGGAAAGAGGGGAAGGGCGGGAATAGGGGAGAGGGAAAGATTAGGACCTTCGGTAACCTTACTCACACAGCGAAAGCAAGCATTGCTTCACTGTCGGTTTTCTGTGAGACCGTGGTATCACTCCGGTCGAGCCGGGCCCAAACGTGCCGAAGCATGACTCTCCCACGAGCATAAACTAATAACGTTTGACGTCAAACCTTGCTATCGTCAAATCATTTACCTTTAATATTTGGTTTAACAATAAAAACGTAAAAATTATAACAAATCAGAATTTTCAAAATCCTATACAGCGTGTATCTGACAATGGAACACGTGAATCACTGAAAGGGCATGACTTTAGCATGCAGTTACAAAAAGAACCATATTCATATTATAACAAAATTAACATTATAATTGACATTGTTTCTCAATCCAGTCGTTTTGGTATGCATCGCTTCTTATGTTTGCCAAAAGGTACCATGACGAAGCACAAAGTCAAGTTATTTTCTCAATAAATGTTAAATAATGTCAATTCGAAATACCAGGTCTGGTGTACAAGTGGGTATTTGAGTATGTTTATAATAAAGTCTTAGAAATGTGAATTTTAAAATTTTGATTCATTATTATTTTCACGTTTGTTATTTTTGTGAACGTAAACATTAAATTGTGAATGTAATCCCAAACATTAAAAGAAAATGATTTGATGATAGCTAAGTATGACGTCATAATTTTTTTTCATATAAATTTCTATAGATCCTGCCTTTAAATGATTTGACTTGATAGACAGATAACTACCGTATTACAGCAAAAAAGGTTTTACTAAGAAGTTAATACAACTAAAAAATCTAATTGTTTCTCAAGAAACGATTCGTTTTGGTTACGGACGGTAACGCTCGGAAAAACGAATTGTTTCTTGAATATAGGAACGCGGCATTAGTCGTTTAACCCAACGTGCATTCAATGAAACATAATTTGATTAATCGTGACATAGATTCAACAACAATTAAAAATTAAAAGCTAAATTAAACTTGTCCTCAAATTTTGTTTTTTTGAGCGTTTTAATTTTATTTGTTAAATATTTCTTAAAAATTTATCTCATGCCGATGTAGCCTTGTAAGTTTTTATCGCACTAAATGTAAAATATTTTGACTAGTTAATTTATTCAGGTAGCCAAAGAAACAATTAATTCTTGATATCATAATTATAAAACATAGTCTGAATTGTTTTAAAGTGTACTATAAAATGTTGCTTTATGATTTATTATTTTATGACTACGCTGATGATACATCTACAAGTATTTTATGATGAAACATAGAACAAGAGCATTTCTCAGTGTAAATGACATTACGATGTGTCTATCGCACTTTACATCTACGATGTGTGCATGTGTGTGTGTGAGTGTAGCAGACAGTTGTCATAATTTTATTTTATATTATGATCTGCGTATAGGATACAATTTTCAAAATATTTTTACTATACCTATCGATAGGTATGCATCACACTAGAGATTCGCATCGAATAAATAAAAACATGTCGATACCATGCAAGTCTAACAAAAATAGAATCGCACTTGCACATAAATTATTGAGACATAATTTCAATTTCGTGTAGCCGACAGAAAAATAGGACGGTTTCAAACCGCCACTACTCGATCGCAAGTCCATTGTTTTAGTCATTACGCTACTGGCGTGAGAATGAAATCAATATATAGCACAGATGACCCCTTCTGTTTTAATTTGTGCTATAAATAAATATATAACAACAATAATAATAACTTGAGACAACTCACACACGGCCGCCTGATCCCAAACTAGGCAAAGCCTGTACTATGGTAACCAGACTGCTGATAAACTTTCTCATATATTACTAAATACATACATATTCGTGCTCATCACACAATTATTTGTCCTGGGAAGGAATTCAAACCACGACCTACGGCTCAGCAGTCAGGATCACTAACCACTACACCAACACTCTCGTCAATATTTTCAAATCAAATTATGTACTTGTCCATGATCACTACATATTATAAAACAAAGTCCCCCGCCGCGTCTGTCTGTTCACGATACACTTAAAAAGTATTGAACGGATTTTCATACGGTTTTCACCAATAGACAGAGTGATTCATGAGAAAGGTTTAGGTGTATAATTTGTTAACGTTTTGTGTAAATTGGTTGAAATATGATGATGATTGAAAGCTTGTTTTTCGTTTGAACGCGCTAATCTCTGGAGCTAACCGTCAACTTTGAAAAATCATTTTTGTATTTGAAAGCCCAATCATTGAGGAAGGTTATAGTCTATTTAACATCGCACTACGACCCTTGGGAGCGGAGCAGTAACCATAAACGCAAGGGAAACGGCGATCGGCTAGCATGTTTTTTATAATAGCAACACTACACGTCGGTCATGAAGTTGACAAGCAATGCGTTTTAGCAGTTATATGTTTATTGGATTTGCATAGTAGTTTATATGAGGATTAAAAGTGGAAGACTAAATCTGGGTTAGCCCAGTTCAGTTTAGTTAACAACATAGTGTTCAATGTTATCCGTCATGTAATTTTTTTAACGTTATGTGTGTGTATATTCATTTTACATGATATTTACATATTCATTGTCCTATTATATATCCTAAAATCTGTCGTAGATTCAGGATACAAATCAATCAATATCATACTAAGTCAAAATTGAAGTAATTCACTTATGTATTAGAATTGGTGTCTTCATCGTCCGCCCTGAGGGCCAACATGTCGGGCAATTTGAAGTGTTGCATGTGGAATGGAGGTTCTGGGCTATTGCTAGTACGACTCGGCTGAAATTAAAAAGATTATTTTATATTATACCTCTACGTATCTGATTATCCGGCAACAGCAAGTTCGAAGACCCTTCCCTAACCATCCGTATAGGCGAAAATAAATATCCGGATCCGTATAAAGAAAAATCATTTTTCAATATGCTGCCGATCTGGACAGTATACGTCTCTGGCAGTGTACTGTGTCGGGTTCGAACCCGCAAACACTCGATCGCAAGCCATTACGCTAACGCCGCTCTATTAATCTACATCTGTATGTACATTGAAAGAACATTACCTGCGTGCTACGTCCCCGGCGACGCTGTGGCAGGATACCTTTTCGCGCCATAAAGAATCTATGTAATGTAAAAAGTAAATTAATTACATAACGAATAAGCATTTTTTTGTAATCTTAGCTAGTTTATATATATATATTATATTAATTTATTCGAACAACGTTATTTTTACATACATTTTACAGTTATACCGACCGACTACGCTTATGTTCTATCTATATACACATACTCTTAGGTATTGATCCTCTATCTACATGTACATACTCTAAGGCGTTTATAATCTGTACTTCTCAGTCCTAGATTATATAAATCTTACCGAATAGTAGAGATGGGTATATTGAACTGTTCTGATACGGTTTGGAAGGTCAACCCTCGACTGACGCAGTCGGCTGCCTGCCGTAAAACTTGCTCGCTGCGACGGATTCGCTTGTTTATACTGAATTCAGTTGGCTGCGATGATTGGCAAAGCATCTGGAAATAAGAAATAAGAAGTTGAGTGGAACATACTTCACTTAAAAAAAACCATAAAATATAAAAGATTGGAACGCAGTACATAAAGTGCAATTTATTATATTTTGGAGTGTGAAATTTGAATTTGGAACTACGGCCACCATATTTGGTAACGTTACTTTAGGGTTGCCAGATACATCCGTCCTCCGCTTATTATACCGTACATTTCTACACTAGAGGCAATGCATAAACAAACTCATAATGTGAGTTTGTTTATGCGACTTAATATTAATGCATCTAATTCTTTGAAATGTATCCTTAGTGAATGTTTACTTTTGAAATTGTATATTGGTAGAAAAGCCCCAAATTTTTTTTACAAATCCTTCTTTTGGTATTCCTAAGTACAACTTATTTCATATTGATTGGTTTAGAAGTTAGGGCATGAAAGGTAACAAACAGACAAACTCACAATCGCAATTATGATATTAGTTAGGATGACTTTTGAAGTCTAACGAACGTCAAGATGAATAAAATATTTTGGTCATTGTCACCTCACCTGCGGACGGTCCCCGACGTGTATGACATTAACTGAGGACGTATGGCCTGGCCCTATCGTCATGATCTTCGGTGCAATTCGTGGCACGAACCGCGCTGGTGGCGACATCTGGACTTGTAGTGCCTAAACACATATTTTATTTGTACTTGCAATTTGACAAACAGACATGGCAACACTATTCCAACACAGAGGGTAGTCAATGGCAGCTAAGAACGAAGATAGTAAAGTGCAGTAGGTACGCGGTATTATAATTTTTAACGACACGGGGCCATCCTTACCGAGTTTTTAACAATAAACGATGTACCAGTACAGGTATGCGACCACAACCTTGCTGAGATATTACTTGCACTCCATTTCCTACCTACTCCCAATTATGGGAGCTTGGCTAGGTGGGGGGGGGGGGGGGGGTAATCTAAAACCTCACCACGTATCACATGCATGTTTGTATGTATGATAAACACAAACAGTAACGATAACCATTACGTATGAATAACATCCGACTAAGGAGAATGTAGTTTGTAGCAAGGTTTTTGGATTTTACCTATACGGTTCCGTTTCTCTTAAGAGTGCCAAGCCCAAACTGCCATCGCAATCACTCTGTATACTTACAGCATTTACATGTTGTATAATAAACGCCGGTGGCTCATCCCGTGTATCGTAGTTGTGGTCGTCAGCTGGATGCGCCACCACGGCGGTAGTCACCACTCCTGATGTCACAGATGGCCGGCACTCTTGCTCCGTGTCGGATGGACTGTCGTACTGACACTGCACGTTTGCTATTGGAAAATCTGTTAACAATAATTATAAGTATTATCTGCTAGTACAAAGACTACCTCACATTCCCCGGAGCCCCGGCCTTGGTAACGGGGCAGATATTGGAAAGTGTCCTTCACCCCAGAAGCAACGATGCCATTGACACAGATGAATATTGTTCCGGTACTCCCGGAGCTGGCTTGTGGCGGAGAGGATAACACCGATGAATTATCATTTACCAAGGCACTGTAATTAGATGGGAAAGATGGATCTAAATATGGGTAATTATTTGCCAAACTTTTTTAAAAAGATTATGTACGCACCGGAGTGTAAGCGGAAAATGATTTTTGTACCGTTTCGTCCTCATTGGAATTGTCGGGGACCATGACTCTTCTTCGTTGTGGTGGGAGGGTTTAAAAGCCTGTAGAATCATATTTAAAGAAAGAGAAAAGATATGGTTGTACCGGTTGTACCAGTTCTGAGGCTATGATGGTACAGCACAAAACAAGCGCAGGAGATCAGGCTTAAGATTTTTTTTATTAGAATTGAGCATTCACCGCGGAGGTTTACGTTTGGTAGATTACGCAAATCTACCCTTCACGAGATACTGAGAGATTTTAGCACATTCCTCTTCTTTATTAATTGATGCAGAGAAGAACAAGGAAGAAGTGAGCAGGTCCAAGTCGAACTACGTAGTAACTACTAAAGTTATCGACCTAGTCTAGTCGTAGAATTCTTCTTTTCTGTGTTGGAGGGATGTCACGTCTTCCTCTACAAGGAAATTCATTCGTTTGTTACTTAACATTAGCGGTGGTTTCTGCTTTGCTTGCAATTTATTGACGGTTCTATATAGTCTGGTAGCGCTCGAGGTGATTTGCTACCACAGACTTTTGTAATTATGAAGTACTGACAGTTACTACCTAATAAAGACCTACCTGAGAGAATGTTCACTGGAGGCAGTTCGGCACAAATCGGCAAATTAGAAAAAAAAATAAAAACAAACTCGACTCCCAAATTCACAGAACTAAAAATGTGTATTTAGAAATACTATCAGCTGTTTTCTGTATCTATGTAATATTTCTCGGGGACTTCCTTCCTAGGGTATACAAGAGTCCCTTGCGATAGACTCACTTGTGACGGAACACCGTGTGGTTTTAGTCGGTTCGATTCCAACATACCACTTCACCAATAGCCATGATGAGGATGACCTGTGGGGGTTTCCAAACGAAAAAAAAATCTATGTAATATAGTACGCAAATATGATACGCAATGTATAACTGTTTTAGTGAATTAGATCACAACGGTTTTCTCTCTTAAATTACATAATACTTTGTGATTTTTTGTCAATATTACATAAAAAGAATAGTTTTTGGACTCACCAACGAAATGATGGACTTACTTTGGACACACTGCAGTCATAACATCTTTTTCGATAAATAATTACTGCACAACTCGGCATTATTATAGTTTTTTCATCCAGACATGTCCCCGGCGTGAGTACGAAAATGTTTGTACGTATTATTTCCGAGCGTTGGCTCATAACTTCATAACTTCGGCGCGCGTGCTCCGCGCACATCGCACTTCATATTTATTCTCAATTCTGTGCCCAAATTTGTTTTACACAGCTTTGAGGTTAAGTTTATTTGTAACTTGTTGTTAACGACGACATGTAAGCAAGACGCAAAATATCTACGTGTAGAAAATTTGAAAAATAACCACATATACACGACAAAAATCATTATTTATTATTATTGTTATTTTAAATACAATCCCCGTAGTAAACACTTAAGTTACATACTGTTATAATAATACGAGTAAATTGAGAATATTTTAAAATTCCCATTGGTATGACAAATTTTCCCATTAGTGTGAGATAATTTGAAAATTTGACACAATTATTAGATCTCATTGTGTTTAACTAAAATGAAATGGACAGGACTAGCGCTTAATTCAATTAGACTAAATAAAATTATTTCAGTTCATCTCTATTCTTGGGATAGGGTGACCTATAGGGGTGGCAACGTTCAAAACCCAATTCTTTGATTGACACCCAAAAAAATAACTGAGTTTTCTATTTCATTTTACCTTCATTATATTATTATAACTGTAATATTTTTATTTATTATTATAGCTTTAATACCGAAGATTTTTTTTATTGTTTGAATAAAACCAATTACTAAAAATCTGTGTTTCATTTGGTAAAGTAATGGATTTACTGTGTCTCGGATTTTTTAAATTTCGATTTTCCGAAAGTTATGCTGTTTTGAATGGAGTCACTTCAGTGTTGGAACTTTAATATAGCATAAATATATCAGTAGGTACAGTCTCTATCGCCACACCTTCCCGCCCTTTAAGACTTTAACCAAAAACATGTTTTTCTACTTATTATTTTGTTTAAAGTATAGTTTTAGAACTGAAAAAATAAGTAACATAACAAAATTAATAAACTGTGAAGACAGTGGGCGTTTCATAATCACTTCGTCCTCATAGCCCCTAAGTCTCAAACTATCCAACTAAAAATGAATATCACACAAATGGGAAAATGGATTTTGTTGTGGTAAAATATTTTTTTAAATTTTAATTATAAATATTATTAAGTACTTATTATTTTACTTACAAATCAATTAAGTACAATATGAATATTAACTAGCTTAGAATATTCTATAGAAGGAAAATAATTAAGATTTTACTAAAATTATATAAATGATGACAAATAACAATAAATAATACTACCAAGAGACAATTACATAAGTTACCCTGTCTCTCTCACACATGTATGGCAAAAGTGGGAGAGACACAGATTAAGTTTCCTATCGATGTAGTCTCCGAACTGAGCTAATATTTTTTTAGTTTCATTGTTGCCATATGTCTAACTTAAAAGAATCACAGTCAATCACAGTAGTGGCAGTGTGACTGGTATTAGTATTAAAATATAAGTGGCCATGGAGAGGTCGTATTATTGGATCTCTAAGCTTATTCGTAGGGTGTAATAAGGTAGTTTTCATAAGGTTAATTATTATTTTAACAGTTCTCATGAAATTAAATGTTAGGTGAGATAAATTAGATTCTCTACTATTGTAAAGTCTATTTTTTTAAATTGTTTAACGAAACATTAAGGTAAACGACTTGACGATTGTTTTTGATACAAGCGTTCTACATAATGTACCGTTTTGACGTTTAATGAAGAGGCACTCATTTGACTTCACTGTCAACTATCTTATTATACCCCACTTTATTTATTGTGTACCAGATATAACAATAAGCGGTCTCTAGACGATCATGCGGCATGACATGCATTACGTGCTCTCATGCATGCATGACCGTTTAATTGTATTGACTGATGCAAATGACATGCAAACTACGTGCTGGCAGTTGATTGACAATTCCTTTTGTATTTATAAGTTTATTTATTTATAAATCTGCCTTTGACAAAGACATGTCCATTCCAGCGCAGAAGACATCTTCACTGTACTATCTCTATCGACTAAATAAAATGATTATACCAAGTGAATTATTATGCTGCATGATAGACTTTCAATAGGTCCTTCATGCAGCATGATGATTCAGCATGTCATGCCGCATGATCGTCTAGAGATTGCTATAGACATGGTCACAAACTACATCCAGTTTTGCATAGCTTTATGGTATAATGGTACCCTAGACAGAGATGCAAAGTTGCTTTAAATATTAATTATTTTATTTTTAATGACTACTATGCCTCAGTAAAAATATAGGCTAAACTTAATTCTAAATTAATATTCAACTAATTTCCGTCTCGTATACTACGTGTTACAGAAAGGTGTGCTCATACTTTAGGATTGTTATATATAGCCGATAAATAGATAGTCGATCCTTGGCATGGGTGTATCCAGCCTTTGTTACGACGCGCTTGTTTTGCGCTACACAATACACGCAATCACCTATAGTAGAAACTACACAATACAACGTGACTTGAACGTTACTTCATTCAAAGGCAGGAGGAGCCGGTTCGTTCCCTGGAATTCTTCTTCTCCATTGGGTACGCCTGTGATATTTCGTATTACAATCTCATAGTTTCATCTCATATCAACTTTTTTGTTAACGAAATCGTTAAATTTTATGGATAAATTTTATATCTTAGTTTCTGCTTGTACATCAAATCACAAATTCATAAGTGCTGAACATTTTAGGTATTTTTAAAATACCTAAAATATTCAGCACTTCTGGATTTAATAGACAATCCTAAAATATGAAACCACTTACTGTTCCACAGTATGTAATAAATATATAAGATGAACATGAACCTACCAAAGACATGTCTATCTCAAATAATGTTAATTAGAGTAAAAAATTATTATTCACAAAAATAAGTACATTTAATTACACCTTAATACTTGTTGCATTTAAAAACTCAACAATATATTTATAAATAATTAACAAACAAAAAAAAATCAAAATAATTTACTAAAAATTTGGACTGGTTAACACTACTTTGGCGATTTAGGAACTAAAATATGATTACTTGACTTATTATTAATATTATGTAGACAACTGAATAAAATATTTTAGTCGGTTAATCTGAATTACTTTTTTATTTTCAATTTAATCAACGAACTGAGGAACGTGTTTTTTATAAACAAAAACAAAAAGTTATAACATTCGTTGACATACTTGTCCGCATGACATAGGTATATTTAATATTCAAACCTGTATAGTGTCATTTTAAATATAAGAACTAAAACAAAACGAAAAAAGCGTTTGTGCGACTAACCGACTAAATAAAATTAACTAACTAAATTCGTGTTTAGGGTTTGGTTTTATATATAAGTCACATTGGCACTTAGTTTATCCGGTTCAGAGCAATTATACATATTATATTAGTTCGTAAATCATAAATGTATGACGAGTTTCAGTATGATCCTATTAATTAATTTTAATACAATTACCGATTAGACTAGACACAATATTTATAATTATATATCTTTACGCTTGGGTGTACAATGTGTATATGCTAGCTGCGGTCGAGTAGGAAGTATCAAAACAAAAATGACATTTATCCAAAGACAACTTGCCGTAATGCCTAATGGCCGTATGTTTTGATTACGTTCATTTTTAAACTTGTTTTTTTTACAGCACGGGTTCCTGAGAAAAAGGTTCTTGACAGATAGGCAGACAGACGAACAACAAAGTGATCCTATAAGGGTTCGTTTTAAGGAACGGAATCCTAAAAAACAATGTTTGTTCGTATTTTAAGCGCTGCCGTACCGTTCATCCGATCGTCATGAAATTTGAATTGGAATTTGAAACCTAACGTTTAAAGATTTTTGTTAAAATAACGTCACTTCCATTGCGGATAATAATCAAAGATAAAAATAAGGGCTTGCTGATTATATTTACCTGATTAACAGAGGCAAGTTAACAATATAAATAACAAACAAAACAAAATATTTTTAACTGGCTTTTGCCCGCAGCATCGGTCGCGTAAATGTAGATTTATCAATCTATTTAAGCATGCCTCGAGAAGAGTACTGTCGGGATGAAAATGTACCCCTGACAAGGCGTAGGTATCCAAAATTTCATGATCATCGGCTAAGCAATAAAGACGTAAAAGTGTCACAAAGACACTAACATTTAAATTATAATATTAGTTAGGATGAAATTACTAGGGGCTATTAATCTCCCATCCGGAAGAGGCACCAGGCGCTGGAGAGCGCAGAATGATCTCCGACTTCCAAGAGCGCTGGCATGGTAGCCAAGGGTGAGGCTGCCCGTTACCCTAGCAGAAACAGGCCTGAGACGGAGGCGCAACTCCTTCCAACCTACTGTTTAAGAGGCGGCCAAGGTCTGCCAGGGTTCTCGAGGACTACCTTTCTAGGGTGTACCAAAATTCTTTGCAATGGACTCACTTGTGACGAAACACCGTGAAATTTAAAGGCGCGTGACACTCTACTTTTCATTATAAAAGAAATCCTGCTCACAACTTTGTACCATTGGGTTTCTAATATTAAATACAGACTATGGGACCATACCAGGCTCCCATGGGAAAGGGGATGTAGCATAAAATGCGTAATTAACATCTTTTAGGACTAGATATAGTAGGAATAAAGATATATCACACATTAATACATTTAAAACCCAAGCGAGAAGATACATTTTTCTTATATTCCTTACATCAACTTTATCTTTGGCTCCTAAAATTATTCTCCCTGTAAATACAAACTTCGCTGCTATATATACCTATTAAATATTATAATACTAATAATAAGCTGTTTAAAATATACCAATACAAAATGTAAATAAGTGTATTATAGCCCAGATCCACTCAACATTCTTTAGTGGCAATTGAAGCCGAAGAGTGCACGCAACCGGTTTTGTTTCCAGACGCTAAACTAAATTTTTTTTTTGCTGATGTACGTCAATAAACAAACATTATGTGGCATTACTGAGCACGCCAGTTAAGTGACTTTAGACGAAATACTGTTATGTAGATGGTAATGCCATCTGTGCTCGATAGGCGGAAGCTACGGTTGAAGCCAATAGTAACGTCACACTTAGCTAAGATCGGAGTCAAATCAGCTTTCTAATTAAAGAAAACCTCATTCAAATTGGTTTATCCGTTTCGACCGTTCCGACAGGCAGATATACAGACAGATATATAAACCAACAGAGGCGTTAACCACACAGCTTACTTCAAAATATAATGCAGGTTTTACGATCTACGATGAAAAATTCAGTGTCATTAAAGGAAGCTCGTGAGCTATGTGTGGATAAAAGCAAGAGGCAGGCTGGTGTCTCTGCGTACCCCGAAGGCTGAAAGGCGTGAGTTTATATAGGACTGTCTAATCTACGAAGCCAAGGTATCCAAGGATAAGCTAATACTTGGGATACATGGCTGCATTCAAACGTTAGCTGACTCCGTAAAAGCCTTGCTCAAAAGTTTTCTGCGCCAGTTTGCGTCACTTCTTACAATATTAAACTACATCATACGCTTAAACCCTACGTTTGGCAAGATGTAAATAATTTGACTCAATTCGATACCCTTTACAGCGGATCTTCATACTTTTCAGACCTGGATTCAACCATTAGATCTAACGGGTCTAAGATCTGGGTTCTAGCTCCACGTCTACCTTTTGAAAACTGGCTTTTTATATCATATTTCTCCATCCAATTTCTTAAAGTTTTCCTCGGGACCCCATATTTATTAGACGCTGCGTAAACTGAATATCCCTTCTTGACAGCGATCAGAGCATCTCTTAGATGCTGGGAAGAATATTGCTTGTAAGATTTCTCTTGGAACACATCAGTCTCTATGTTGACAATGGCGTTAGGTCTTCGGCCGACTAACCGAGGTCTTGCGTGTATGTTCAGCGGTATCCCATGGTCCATGTCTATAAAATGGCGGGTGACAATCTCCGTGGATGTCCGTACTCCTGTAACAAGCGAGGTAAAGAAACCGCCCATTAGAATTAATTTACAAAAGACATATAAAACAAAATGGTTGAAGAAACTTTGGGCGTTCCTTTTCCTGGCTTCCTACAGGATATTGCTGATCCAATAATATGGTATCAGCTTTAAGAAAGTGCACTCATTTTTTACAGATATTGCGGCATAGATTTTAATAGGTCGTTTTTAAATATTTAAACATAATAGAGGAGTAAATTTTTTTTATGACACTATGGGACATGACATTTAAGACCCAATTGTGGGAAGTATTTCTCCCATTTTTTTACATTCCAATAAGTTAAATCCCACTTTATCATAAGTGGTTTTAATAAGTGACCCACTTTGTCATAAGTGGGTTTAATAAGTGGCCCATATTGTCATAAGTGGGTTTAATAAGTGACCCGTTCTGTCATAAGTGGGTGCAATAATGCCGCAATATAATGTAATGGATGAAGTGAACTATCTCAGTAACAGAGTAGGGTGTGCATGCGTTTTGTAACAAGCGAGGAAAAGCCGCTCCTTGGATATTGTTGGGATATAATTAATTCTAAATTTGTTTTGTTTAACTTACTTATAAGTAAAACAGTTAAATATGTTGAAACCGTCATTGTTTTTCTTAAAGGCAACTCACGTCTTAGGAATATTCATATGTAGCGGGGCTTCACAAACATTCAACACCCGGACTCGGGACAAATATTTGTGGATCACAAAAATTTTTGTCCCGTGTGGGATTTGAACCCACAACACTAGGTGCGGAATAGTGGGCAGAAGACCATTTAAACCATTACGCCATCCGCGCAGTCTATCAAGTTGATTTTCAAAAATAACACTTGGACATCAATACAAATAAATAAAATTGAAGCGTCTGTTTTTAATGTCAAAATAATTTTTTTTTAACCAACTTCAAAAAAGGAGGAGGTTCTCAATTCGACTGTATGCTTTTTTTTACCCCAGAACTTTCGACTGGGTGAACCGATTTTGATGATTCTTTTTTTATTTGAAAGCTGGTGCTTCCCGGGTGGTCCCATTTCAATTTGGTCCAGTTCTACAAAGGCATCCATGAGAAAACCATATATGTATAAGTCTTTTATGAAATAGTTTTTTTTGTTGAAGTCGGTTTTTTTTTTAAAGTATTATTTTAAACCAATTTATAAGGCAATCACTTTCTAACATAAAATAATTGAAATGAGACAACGTTATAAACATATCACAGAGTGATTCTGTCATAACCATCTAAATTCACACAGTAGAATCTTTGATGAAAATTATAAGAAATCTGTTTTTTGTTTTGACATCACTTAGTACAAAAATATTGAGTAATTTGCATCACAAAGTTGTCTCAACAACTCACAGTTTGTAGACACACTTCATTTCGTGTGCGCCAAGTGTCCAAAACCGCTCTATCGGATCTTCCTACTTCGCCGCATTTAATATTTTTTTACGTTTGCCTAAGTGACCACGCAGCTGGATTTTTTTTTGCAAAAATTGTGTCCTTAAGTGATACCTAGTGCCTAGAAAAAAATTGGATGGTAATGGCAAATTCACCCTGTATAAAGACGAATCGAATCCTTCCGAATTATCCGACGAATCCTGTTTGAAATCGGTTAAAAAATATCTTTATTATTTTCAACGTCAAAATTGGTACATAGACAGTCTTGATTTATAATTAAAAATCACCAAACTCAAAAAGCGGTAAGTGGGTTCGTTTGCTATTTAAAAAATCAATTTGCACTATATTACGGCGGGTAGACTGGAGCACCAAAAGTGTCTAATATAAATGTGTATGTAGGTGGCGCTACCGTAGAGGTATAGTAACTAGGAAGGAAAACCTTCCACTTTGTAATGGCGTACTTTTTAAAATAAACATTAAATAGGAAAACAACGATAACATACATTAATTAGAAGACATCGGAATATTTATTTTTCCCGTCATTCATCAACTACTTTAGTCTTCATTTACGCACTTCACTCCGTCTATAACTGCTAACTTCATACCATACCCTTTGCCTTTAAATTATCTACAGGTGTTGCTACCACAGAAAAACACCACCTACCTACCACAGAAAAAAAAACCAGACTTAGTCTTTAGTGGAAATCTTGGCAGGGATAATTCTACGATTTTGACGTCGTCGGCATACCATGCTTTTCACACTTTTGTTTATTTCATTAAATCGACATAAGCATTATTTTACGCAAATACGGTAGGGCATAGAATAATTATTTATACACCTAATATAATTGTACTGTTGGCAACTTACCTGTGTTCATAATTATTTATACGGGAATTAACGCGATGAATAGGTATTACGTACTTTTAAATTGCCTGACGTTTCGACCAGGTTGTACTGGCCGTGGTTAGAGGCTGACTGCCTACCTCAAGTACGTGAGCCTCCTGCCTGATGCCTCCTCAGTCAATTTAAAGGTATGTAATACGTATATATTCCGGTATAAATAATGATATATCATAGAACGCGTAAGTTAAAAAGTTAGTATTACCTGTGTTCAGGGAAATATATGCATAAACAGTTTAATAATAATTATGTAAACGGTAATTCGGAGCGTCTCGTGAGCACTTCGTCCTACTGTAACCGAACTATTTTAGTTCTAGGTAAATAATTATTCCCCAAAATACATTTTAAATATTTCATGCCTTTAAAAAAACCCGACGCCATGTAGTGGTACTAAAATTTTGGTAAATATCTTCAAGTAGGTAACACTAGTAGTAGGGATGCAAGGCAAACAATATTTACGGACAGTAAACCTTCATATTTATTGGAACATAAACATTACAAACAATACAATATTAAGTACATTAAGTACAACCAGAATTAAGAGTACCATAGCTAACAAACTCAACATAATACTGCTTAACATATATATACTTAGGGTTACCTGCACTTATTGACCGTGGACTGGCTAAAGTTTTAGACAAACTAACCTAACTTGCCCAAAACCTTGAATAACATAACATCTGCTGCGGTTTGAAGGATCTTGTCCGATTTCAAAAGAGTTTATAAGAATTGATGCTCATTTTACGTTAGTGAATAGACAGGGTATAGATTAAACATAATATAGTTTAGCGCAGCGTAGGACGTCAATCAACAATGTGGACACACGACCTTATAAAGATTGCTGATCGTCGGTGGATGCAGGCCGCTTCCAACCGGCCTTCTTGGAAGTTATAGAAGGTCTATGTCTATCAGTGAACGTCCTATGGCTGACGTGATGATTATGATGATATTTTAGAACGAAACTATCAGATAAATAGTTGTGGCGTGTTAATGTGGGCATAGATACAAGAAATGGTATAGGTATTTAAAGGTGGTTTGGCATGTAGAAAGACTGAGCGCGAAACGAAAGACAAAACAAGTATTAAACCAAACGTTAGTGGGAAGACTGTTAGGGGATGAACACGCAGAACACACTATGATCAAATTGGTGATATTCTGAAGAAGGGACAGGCCAGGAGTACCAACTCGAAACCGGCAGGTGAAAGGTTTAATGACAGTAGAGGAAGCTCGTGAAAATAGAAGTTAATGTCGAAGTGGTGTTGCTGGGTTGTCTCTACCTATCCCAAAGCGGGAAACTCGTGAGTTTATATATTCTTTATATTTTTGATGGTATTTAATTCCAAAAAAACCCAACAGATGGCTTCTTCGCTCTCCTTAGCACGTCTCTGTCTTAGCAATTTCAATTTAAGCGATCAAAACCAATCCACAATCAGTAATACATTTGCCCATAGCGATTTAATACCATGTATACATCTAAAATATACTTAAAACTATATTATTATGTATATCATTTATATACTACTAGGCACTTCATGGGTTTACATGTTTTGTATATTATAATGAACATGTATCATATTGAAGTTATCACTCAGTCAAATCAGTTTCTTTTTATGAAACGTCAAAACTGTCAAATGGACTACCGTGTACAAATTTTTGACGTCATAATTCAGTATTGTCAAAATATTTGGATGCATTCGAAAAAGTTGCTGATTTGACTACCAAATATTATGTAATAATAATTGGTATTTAATATTTATGACAAATATAACTCTCTATCCATATGTAAGAATGACATTGATAAATGTTTATCGGACTACTCAGAAAATGTACAGAATTAATGAAAGATGTACGGTTTTACTCACGTGTGTATTTCAGGGACACCCCGAAATACACACGTAAGTAAAATTGTATGTTTTTAATTAATATGAATACAATTCGCGAATGTTGTTATTCTTATCTGGAAACCAAATTAAATGCTATATTTCAAAATTAAAAATTCCAATCTCTATTTTAAGATGTTATAATTTAAATCCGTGAGTGCGCATAGATAATGCGATAGTTGAAACGTCAAAACACGATACGTTCTGTAGAACACTTGTATGAAATAAAGGTTTATGACGTCATACTCCGCTAATGTCAAATCATTTGTGTTTAATGTTCGGTTTTACAATAAAAAAATAATGACAAACTTAAAAAATAAGGAATCTAATTTTTTAATCTTATAACACTTAATATAGTGAAGACTGTTACATGTCACACAATTTTAGCTCTGGCAAGTACCCCATTATATAAGAAAACACAATTTAAAACGATAATTAATTTCTTCACGAGGCGCTAACTCTATTCAAACTTGTAAAAAGATAGAATATCTTGATCTTTTTTTTACTTTGAGGGTAGGACAAGATTATTTCAATTGAGAGAACCACTTGGTTAACTGTTTCTTACTGAAATAATTTGTAGATAGATAATTGTAATTGTTTTTTTTTTCATATAATGTATAATATACAAAACACGTATATAAGAAAATATGAACTAAAACCAATAAAAAGTATTATTTGATAGGAACGAAGATACAATATTTATGTTTGTATTCAATACATTTCACATGAGAATGATGAATTAGAAGAGAAATAAAAAAATCCACGGAAATGACAACGTATCATTACCGTGAATACTTTATTACAATTGAATCTTCAGTTTTACTTTTAAATAGTAAAAACATATTAAATATCATATAAGTGTATTTGAGAAATATTTTATTTAGGTATCAACCGCATATAAAGTCAAAAAAATTTACGACGATTGATTTTATTTTTATAATCACAAAAATCTCTAAAAATGCGACATTCAAAGCTCACACGCTATAAGAAGAAATTATGCAATAAAATCAGTAAATTGAAATTAAAATAATACTTAGGCGTCGGATGTGCGATCCAGTCGTTTCAGGTTCGAAAACCAAAACCAGTACACCCACTTCTAACAGTAGTACTTAGCTTAGCTGGAGGGGTGACCAAGAACACTAGTCACAAGTAGCCGATGTTACTAGTACAAAAAAAAATTGTTAAATTGCTACCAAATCACAAAAGTATTTGTATTTTCATGCCATGTAGTGGAAAATGGTCAAATGGCTAATTTTTCTGTGGTCTGTCTGTCTTTTTGGTGTTTACAGACGTCAAATTTAGTCTTGAAATTATTTTGATTATGAGTGAGTGTGCATATTAGTCAATTCACTAAAATGTACAGATACACTATAATATATGTATTGTATAACTGTAGACACATTCCCACTGCTGGGACTCCGGTACACAAACTAAAACACCGAACAAAGCACTCGACGAGTCCCAGCAAAAGTTAAATTTAAAGAATTTATTAAAAAGTACATCGGAGGAGTTTAAATACATAATTATACATCGGAGGAGTTAGAAATATTATAAATCCACTTGCCTCCTTTACAAAGCTGGAGACAGGAGTATACCAAAAACAAATGAAGACCTATGTATTTACTTTGACATCTGTCAAAATGTAGCACAGTTAACATTTTTTCTATTCTCTTTAAAGAATAGAAAAAATGTAAACGTCAAATGTCAGGATGACAGATGACAAATTTTTCTATTTTATAAGTGGCGACTTTTGACATCTCTAGCGAGCATGACACCACGTCACATTTTTAAAAACTTTTTGTGAAAATTTTGTTGTTGTCATAACACTTTATCATATGAATTATGATTATGTTCGTTCCTGAAACGTCACTGAAATCTTTTTAATAAACTGTTATGACGCCTGATAACTATTTACAAATCTCAACAATTCTTCCTCCCCAGTTATGATTGAATATCTTCCAACTATGATCAGTCCACGATCATACAATTATTGTTCAGCTAAACCTTAAAATTCTCTACCGATAAGGTAGTTCTACTAATACCAGTGGGAAGTATATCTTCTCTTGGTAATAAATTAATTCCGAATCGTAGTGACATTGAAATTCATATAATTAAATTTCGATTTAGTGGCAGAACCTTACAACAAATTTAAGACCACCAGACGTACAATACTGAGCTTATTTTTTATTAAACATAGCAAACTGACTTGCCTACCTGTACAAATACCATAGGGTCATCCACCCTATCGCAAATTATGCCATTTAGTTCTCTAAAAGGTTGGAATACTTTTTTGGATAATCGTTATAAAAATAACGCTTGGAGCGGGACCCTAGTTCGTGATGCTGGTCTTTTAAAAAAAAATTGCAAAAAAAATGTAATATTTCAAAATTATATTTTTGACGAAATTATAAAACGTTCTTAGATTTGTAACGTTATATTTCTACAGAGTCTTCTTATTTTATTGAATTTAAACTTAAAAACGTCTCTATTTTATGTTTAGTTTCGTTGTTACTTTTATTTAATTTTAATAATATAATTAGCAAAAGCTTCTAAAAAGAGATGTTGCCAGCCCGCGATTGGTGCGAGCTGGCAGTTGTATAAAACTGCATATTTAAAATTAGAATGAGTTTTCTATAACACAGTGACGTGAGTAAAAATAGCTGGCAATGAATTGTTTTTTTTTTATTATTCGAAACTTAGAACATGATTGTCAGTTCACTAAATTTAATTAAAAAAGGCTCGTTTTAAGGCCATATAATTACATTTTACCCACCACTAATTAAAGTTTAATATAATATATGTAATAGAAAATGGGTTTTTTTTTAATCTCGTAACTATCGATGCCCAACAAAACTTTAATACTAATTAAGTACAATCAGTAATATATTATACATATGTATAAATAAATTAATACAAATTTATTTTAAGCCGTTTCAATATATGCTAGTCTGTGGTATTGGTTATTTTTGCGCTGTCAACATTGTCTCCACCATTTTTGTGTCAAAATTTTCAAACACAACATACTTCATACATCTTAATTTGGACATTTTCTTTTTCAACGTGTAAAACCGAAATTTTTGAAAAATGGAGATTTAGTAATTTCTTCGGGCAACATTGATTGAGTTTTTTATGGCATGATATTTTATTCATGGTAGTAGCAAAAATAACCATTACCCCATAGATTAAGCTTAATATATTATTTATATAGTAATACGCTAAAAATTTAATTTTTTAAGTCTTTTCTTTATATATAACTGGACGAAGTCCTACAAGCACTCGATTTTTTAAAAGGCCAATCATTTCATTTTTAATATTAATAATATAATATAATCATAATTTAAAAACTAATTAATTACACAAGCATATAACGACGACAACTTACGATAAATAATAATAATAGAAACGTCTCAAATATTTTTCAGGTAAGGCAGAATTTATATTTTACCATGTGGCAACTCTGGCAACATTGCACTCGTATATGACATAAAATAGTTTGACATACTATTTATTTTTTTAACTTTTGAACAAAGTACATAACATTATAGGTAATCAATATAATTGGTTATTTAGCAAAGCCTTTTTTAGATGGTTTGTTTAAAAATTGAATCATATATATAAAAAAAACCTGAATTTAGTTTTTTTTGTTTGAACGCGCTTATTTCCAGAACTACTAGTCGGTTTGGAAAAAATCTTCTTGCATTTGATAGACTAATTATTCAGGAAGATTATAGACTATTTAACATCACGCTAAGACCCTTAGGAGCGCAGCAGTGACCATAATCGCTTGTAAAACTGAATTCAAATTATAGAATTAGTTTAAATGGCGTAGGCATTTGATACTTTTATTTCGCCAGCTTGCTTTTTATATTATAGGGGGCAAACGAGCAGATGGGTCACCTGATGGTAAGTGACTACCTTCGCCCATGGACACCCGCAACTCAAGAGTCACAAGTGAGTTGCCGACCTTTGAAATGGGAGTACGCTCTTTTCTTGAAGGTTTAAAGGTCGTATCAGTCCGGAAATACCGCAGGCGACAGTTTTTTTGCCACATATTGGACCCAAATCTAAAATCCTTAGTTCTTATGACTTTTTGTCAAAATAACTAAAAGAAAAACCATTGCCACCCGCCATGGGAATCAAACTCAGAATCACGCACATAAAAAAC
Organism: Euplagia quadripunctaria; assembly: GCA_963859945.1. Taxonomy (NCBI): domain Eukaryota; kingdom Metazoa; phylum Arthropoda; class Insecta; order Lepidoptera; family Erebidae; genus Euplagia; species Euplagia quadripunctaria. The sequence goes on along the minus strand of OY982588.1, from coordinate 1,040,115 downwards.
ATTTGAGACATTTTATATAATTCTATCTAAGAAAATTTTTCTTTGGGTAAAAGTATTGCAAAACAAATTAAAATAGGAATATTTTCGACTATTGCTAATATGGAGTTTAATCTCCTAAAAAGTCAAGCAAAATATGTGAAGATTTGGATATAATGTTATGTAAGGTAAAACGTTCATGTATGGTGAAGAAATGACTGCTAATGTGTGTTCAAGGCAAAGGGAGAATGCTCTTGGGCAGGGGTCGGCAACCTATTGAGACGGAAGAGCCAAAAGTTACAATTTACAAAATTTTACAATTTTTAAAGAGCCAATTCAACTTGTAAATACAAGTAGCGCCCTTGTAAATTTGATGACCATTTTTTTTTAGTCCTCATAAAAAATATTTGAGGGTTGTTGCGGATAGTTGCGTGCGTTAAGGGTTTTGATAGTAAATAATATTTTTTACGTATGGAACTGGAGAGCCACAACTTTACATCGAAAGCCGCTCAGAAGCCGCAGGTTGCCGACCCCTGCTCTTAGGTGATCCTTCGTTTTTTTCCCTTCCAGGTCATTGTAAGCAATACAAAAATCTTCAGAAATTTTATTAATATAAAATAACCTGGATTATTACTGGAATAACTGCTAATATTCAAACCCTTATCATTATGACTGATTTGATTTTTTTTTTGCGACCATATCAATGAATTATATTCTAGTGAGAGAATAATGACGCAGAAAAATAAGAATTAAAAATAAGTATTACTTCAACCAGGTTTTTTTTGCCTGGCTTATAGGCTTACCTCTTGGCTTTTGTATGCTTATGTACCTATTAAGTTTATTAAAGTAAAGATTAAGTAAGATTTTTGGATTCCTCTGGCCAAAAGCTGGGTACGCCCATGCCTGGCTATATGCGGTCCAGCAGTCACAGATAAGTCTGGTGGGGCATTGTGCTAATAAGACCGCATTGTATACTCAATATTTTCAGCACATAATTATGTATGTATGTACATATATAATGCATTTGTATAGTCTGTTAGTATTCTATAAAATAAATTGCATTTTTAAAATCACGCACTTCGCAACGAACGCAGTCGCGGTCTATATTTATAAAAATTAATAAAATGTTAGTTTCATATCCAAATCTTCCTTAAGCGCTTTCAATATTAAATAAAAAGAATTTCATCTTTGTATGTAATAAATAATTGATTAATTTTTTAATAATTTTATAAATTAAAAACATATTCGTTTTTTTATCTTTGCTTATCTTTGGCAGTAAATATTTCGTATACCGGCTTTAAGGCCCAATATTTATAAAAAAGTCCGTCTGTCAAGCTCCAATCACAAAACTACAAGACACGAACGCGCTTACAATAGTAAATTTTCATTAATAATTATTAATAATAATTCTAATAACATCAAGTCCATTACTTAACAAAAAAAAAATACTTAAGTAAAACGTCAAATCTGGATTTGCATTAAAAAAAAATTGCATATACGCAACTTTTGACTTTTGATTCTGACAATGTTCCGTCAAATATGTCATTTATATTATTGATTGTTATGCAGTTTTTAAGTTACATTGAACATATTTAATAACATTATAAGCCAAGTGATAATTTTCACGTAATATTGAAACGTTTAAATAGATAAAAAAACCGCGAAATAATCCTGAAAAAATGACAAGTTATTCATGCAATGACATATCAAGAGCGGAGTTGCCAGTTTCGGCTGTTTTTTCCCCATTTCCTTCGCCGATATTCCCTTCATTATTCTGCATTTCCCTTTCATCCTCACTAGACATATTTGAATTTGTGAATGTCAGAAAATGCTTTCCGAAATCCATCTCTGGTTCATAAGCCTCAGTTTCTGTACCACTTTTTTCGTAATTCTGGGTTTCCGAGGGCTGGTATCCATCAAAGTTTTTATATTCTTTCTGTTTCTTGCTGTTCTCGACGAATTGTTTGAGCTGTTGAGGCATTGGGAAGGAGGATTTGATATGACAACGCTTCATCCAATTACGTAAGGATTTTCGAGGGACTTTGTGTGTTTGTGCAGCTCTGTAATGTCAAAATATTAATTAATGTACTAATATTATAAATACGAATAATAACTTCACACATCTCACACACGGTCGTCTGATCCTATGAAAGTAGGCAGAGTCTGTACTATGGTAACCAGACTGCTGATAAACATATTTATATATTTCTAAATACATACATATTCACCCAGACACAGAACAAATGATCATGCTCATCACACAATTGTATCATATATCAGATATGATCTGATATCTGATGAGGTGTAGATTTAAAATTATATGATTATCATCAGAAATCTGATAATTTTAAATCTAAACCTCAATTTTCTTGTGCAAATCGAATGCAGGTACCTCAATAGAAGAATATCTTACTCCTATAGAGCACCGCCGGTCAGCCAGAAATATAATTAGTTAGAAGAACGGTTGGGTCAATGGACAGACCACGCAGAAGATACCCTGATCAAGGGACGCTCTGAAGGAAGGGCAGGTCGGAAGTACCCGAAACCGGTGGACATATATTAATGGTTTAATGACAGCAGAGGAAGCTCGTAAGGCATGTGAAGATAGAACCAAGTGGCGGGCTGATGTCTCTGCATACCCCGAAGGGAGGGCGTGAGTTTAGATACGTATTCGACTAGAGTCACCAGAGCTCATGTAGTCAGTTTCTTTTGTCTGGCACCGGAAATTGCATGCGGTGCAAATACTTGTTTCCAAACATTAAAATAAATAAAGTGATAAAAAAATAATAGTACTCACCGATATATACTGCCCCCCTTTTTAACATCCATTAGTGCTGCCCACATAGCCTCATTGGAATACCGCCTGTTAGGGTTGAACTTGCCCATCATAACCCTCTCCAAATCCTTACGAGACAACCCTGATGAACTCACTTCCTTTCCCTCCAAAAATTGATCTAAATCAGACTTAAGCACAGTCTCCCCGATGTCTACATTCTTATCCTTAAATATGGGCGGTCTTCCCCTTCTTCGCATTTGAGATTTCTCTCCCAATTTGGACAAAATTTGTTTGCTAGCAACACTGTCCTTTGTCTTTGGTATCAACTCAACTTCGGATTTTTGGCTTTTGGTATCAGTTTTTGGTTTTTTAACCTGGCTAGCTTTTAAGAGGGACACTTCTAGCTCCCCATTCTGCTCCAACCAGGATTTGTAATAATCATTTTCCGATTTTTCTGTCGCTTTTTGGAGATATGTCTCATCATTAGTATTTGTGTTAAAGCCGTATTTAGAGAATTCATTGCGTATTTCACTTGCATTCATTTTTGACAGTCTGTTAATATATTCAGAATTAGCTTTGGCTAAATTCTGCAGTTTAGTTTGAAAGAATAGTTCACTCTCTGGTTTCACACGAAGATACGGACGACGCCCTAAAAATTAAAAAAAATATAATGCATAGAGAAATAAGTAAATCTCTTGAACCATGAATGGTAGAAAGTGTTAAAAAATGACTGAAATGTCTGTAAGATAACCTTTACACCTAACCTAAAAAATAAAAACCTTCCTTTTAAAATTGATTTCGGTTTCTAAAAAAAAGTTTTGATGCAGTACAAACACAATCTGTTTTAATTTTTTGGTCTGCTAATAGTAATAATTATCATTCATGGTTCAATTTTCTTTAACATTTTTGCTAAAATACAATTACTACCAATTCGATAATAAAAAAACTTGGCCTACCTTACAGACATTTTTTTTTTATTTCATCGACAATGTCCATTCACAATATGATCTTCACTCACACACTTATCTATGGACGATTATATATTTTTTAAACGATGGTCAAACGTTAGAATTCCAATAGGTACTTTTAATAAAAATCGTACAAAAATATAAAAATAAATAAACGAAAAGCAAGTGACGAGAGGGAAGTCACATTGCAAACAAACATTGATTTATTTAAGAAAAATAAAATAAAAATAAATTATTTTCTGTATTAAAAAAAAACATAATTTTGCTTACCGGATGGTTGTCCAAGACTGCTACCAGGCTTTCCAGGCTCATCGTCCTGAAATAAATTTAAAAGAAAACATTTATTTCATATCTAGAGGTACAGTGCAACAAGAAAACCATGGCACTTCTTTGATCTTCACAGGGAGCAATAGTGTGACAGTTAATATAACTTGAAAAAAAAAAAAACAAATCACGACTTCAAAGAAATTTATAATAACTTAAGCCCGAAACGAAATTTTATTCCTTCTTTTTCCACCCTTGTAGGTGGTATTTTTTCTTTAAATTTAAATGGGACGAAACAAGAAATATACTCTCCCAAATAAAAAAAAACACATTCTAAATCAGTTAATAAATGACGAGTTTTGAGGTAACAAATTAAAAAAAATACAATCTGTTTTTGAAGTCTGTTAAAAATTTTAAAGGCCCTACTCATCATCGTGCCTGACGTACGTCGCACGATGAAAACGATCGTGAATAGTCTTGACGTACGTCATAATTATTATTAATTTGCTTGCTGGACTTGCACGACGCGCTTTGCATCCAGTGAGTACCCCCACCACATGCTTATCTATATAAAATACAGTATATTGCCAATTTGTGGAGAATTCCCCAAAATGCGGGGAATTTCAAACCGATTGACAACACCACTGTAATAGTGCTTTCTGCAAAATAATAAAAGATTTGATTTGATTGGGGAATTAATGGAGAGACCATCAATGCGAGGAAAATGCGGGGAATCGGGAATTTTTTGCCTTATTAATTACATTACGACTCCAGGTTTTTTCTCCCCAAACTGGGGAATTTGACGATTATTTTGGGGTAATTTAGGAAAATTGCATTGGCAACAGCACCGTGGCCTTGAGCGGACGTACGTCGGTACGATGCGTGTGTATGCTACGTCGGGCACCGCGTCCTTGGCGGGACGTACCTCATGCACGAAGGTGAGTAGGGCCTTTTATATTCAGGGAATACGCCACGTTATGGTGTCATTTAATTGGATTTGACATTTGGAGAGAGCAAAACTCGACTTTTGGTAAAGTATTGATATTGCACGCATAATCGTTAGGTACCTACCCACGCTATTCCTGTTTTCTGTGTTTTAATTTGGGTTGAGTTATTCATGTTAAATACTTTCAATATTAGTTTTATTTTCAGCCTAATATAATAAATTTATGAATTTGTCTGTTTGAACGCGCAGAGTTACCTTCGCATTTAGAATATTAATAGTATAGGTTTGAGCATTGCGTTGTTTTAAAAGTATGAGAATCTAACAACTAACCTCATTGTACTCCAAATTGTCGTGGTCTAGTTCACCATAATATAGGCCATCTTCTTCTACCGTCTCTTCTTTGATGTCACTGTGTTCTTCTGACTTGCGCTTTTTAGTGCCATTGTGTTGAGCGTGTTGTGGGACTGGGTTCAGCGGTGGGGTTGTTGTGGTTGACTTCATTTGGGGGGTTGGACCTGGGGAGTATTAAAATAAAGATTAAAGATAATGGTTGCTTTTTTAAGCGATCTTTCGAGCTCTACATTGACTAAGGTGCGAGTAAGTGATTTTTTCGGACCGAATATAATGAAACTAGCTGTTTCCCGCAGCTTCTCTCACGTTAATATAGATCATGCAAATCAATCCAGTACTTTTTTCTTGGATAAAAGGTACCGTGGAAAAGTGTGTCTAAAATTACATGATGATCGGTTGAGTATTTAAGACTTGAAAGCGTAACAGACAAACAAACTCGCATCCGCATTTATAATATTAGTTAGGATGGTGTCCAGGGATCCATAATAATCCATATGAAGCCCCAGGAGTAATCTAGGGTGGAAATTGCTGGGAGATGTTCCCATTTTGTTCATCAAGATAGTGATTGCATTATGGTCCCAGTTTGCTGCTAAAATGTTTATTTTATTTGTGCTTTAAAATATATTGTCATGTTTAGAAATTCTGGCAAAGTACTAAAAATACTAAAGGAGAATAATCTCTGAAAAACGGAGTAAGCAGAGACCACCACTTGCTTCTATTCTCACATACCTCACGAGCTACTTCTACTCTCATTAGACCTTTCGTACAAGAACACCGATTTCGTGTACTTCTGACCTGCCCATTCTTCAGAACCTCAACATTTTGATCACAGTATGTTTTACGTGGTCGTCCCCTACCGCCACTGCCATTAACGTTTGCCTTATATATTTATTTTGTCATTCGTTCTGCACTTATTCTTTCTAAGTGTCAAACCACCTTTACATGCCTGTTTTTATATACATTCTTCGAGTGAGTAGAATCTTTCCCATTCAAACCTTTCTCCCCTATTTCACCCCCTTTAAGTTTTCTCTCTTTATTGTATAACATTCGAGTAAACTGTATGTAGACATGTCATAAACATGCAGTTATAACAATTGGCGGTTTTATGTCCTTCTGCCAATTCCCCCTGATTGCGATTCTACAAAATTGATTAAGAGGTTTAGGAGTCATAAGGTAACAGACTGACAGAGTTACTAGTATTGATGGCACTACTATTCATATACATATTTCAAACAAAATAGATCATCATCTTTTGATGATTTTTTTCCATAATTTGAAGTGTTTCTTCTTCTATTTTATTCTATCATTCGTCATTTCAATGCTTACTCCCTTTCTAACCATATCATCTTAACGGGCCACGCAGCGGCTGGTAGACATCCAGTCGTCCAGGCATATAAGGCCTGTTGTTAGAGATTATACCGTTGGTGGTGGCGCTAGCAGCATTGTCGCGCTGCGCGTTGGCCACCAGCGCCTCGCTGGCTACCGTGAAGTCCTTAGTGTCGCGTGTCTTGCCCATCTCTGACGTCAGATTAGATGTGTCGCTTGAGCACAACCCTGGGGAAGAAACAGCTTCATGGGTATAATATATGGGATTGCCTGGTGACTAAAGTTCGAACATAATTCAATAGAGAAAACAGTTAAGAATCATCCCTATGTTTTTTAACCGATTTTCCTTTTTTTGTTTAGTAGCTATTGAGAGCTTTAGTTATCAATAAAAAAAGTTTTTTTTCTAGCTAATTAATAATAATCGGATTTCGACTAGTGGGTGAAAACTGACTAAAAAGTGAGTGGGTGATAAACGAAGTGTTACATGTTACTACAAATTAAAAGTAAAGTAAAAAAGTAATTAAAAAAGAAAATTAGAAAAAATAGTGTATGTCTGAGAGTGCGAGCTTCGCTATAATCAATGGTTTTCCTAAATAATTTCATAGACAAAGGATTTCTTACATCCTTGCTGAAATTCATAATAATATACCATATAGTAGTGAAATATTATAACAAGTTCCAAAAACTCTTATTTAATTTGACAAGGCAATGCTGGCTCGAAGGACCATGTACCATTGTCAAAACAATGACTTACCTCTGATCTGCAAAGCTTCAGCCGACTTGAGAAGGCTGGGTAATTCCTCCTGTGTGACGTTCACTTCTCCTTTGTACATGAAGTCCACTAAGGCTTGCATCTCACTGAACCTGTAAACATTTTAATCTCTAAATACCATCCAGACATAGACATAAGCAACGACAATTTAATGGCTAAGCCGTCGGACTTGCGATCAAGTGGTTGCGGGTTCAAACCCTACTAAGTACCGACGTGAACCCACTCCTAACACAAGCACCTTGTTGGAGGCGTAAATATCTTTTTAGACCCAAGGATCCAAATCTACATAAATTCGAAATGTCCAAGTGCCATGTAAGCCATCCAGTGTGGTTTTTATATGAAAGTATTATTTAATTTTTACCCGACTGCGGTAAAATCAAAAAAGGGGGTTATCTGTTTGACCTGAATGTCCAACCATATATTTCTGTTGGAGCACCCATATTACAAATCAGACCAGCGCAGCGCAAGCTGGCAACACTGGAGGAACCGGTCAATAACTACTACTACCAACTACCAAGGCATACACGAAGGGAGCGCCAATGCCGGCGCATTCATGTATCACATCATTGACATCATTATTTTTAAGGCAGTCGGGTTTTTGTTTCATTTAATGATTTCTTGTTGAGCGGACGAGTCACGATACCCAGTAGACTCGATAAATCAGTAATCACGGAACATATAAAAATAAAATATGCGTACAGTATGTGCTGTACGCCTTTTTAGCCACGAAGTACCGACATGGTAATCAAAAATATTTACCTCATGTCTCTCATCAACACAATGGGATGCTCGCAAGGATTCTGTAGCAGCAGCCTCTCCAGGTAGGCGGAGCAGGCGGAAAGAACTAGTTTGTGACATCGCAGCTGTCTAGACTCACATGCCAGCGTGACATCAGCGAACTGTTCCGTGAGAAGAAGTCGCGGGAATACAGCCTGAAAATATAAAGAAAAACGTTTGTCTCTAGGCTTTTGTTAACTACACAAAGAGTGTGTGTACGTACAATGTATTGCGATCTTCGTTAGCGGCGTGCTCTCACTGTGAAAAAATACGACAGACCGACATGGGCTTAAAAAAACTTATAACGATTGATAACTTTACAACAGAAGTCATATTTGTTTAGAACTAGCTGATGTGACAGACCTGAGTCCCCGGCATTAGGACCCCGTGACGGAACACCGTGTGGTTTTAGTCAGTTCGAGTCCGACAAACCGCCTTGCCGTTGACCCCGGTGAGGTGATGACCCGACGGGGATTCCACAGAAAAAAAAAAAAAAAAAAGCTGATGTGACAGACGTTTTCAAATTTGATTTTTTATGGAAAAATACTAGAATACCAAGCGCCCCGCGGTTTCACCCGCGTAAGTCCCGAGCCCGTGGGAATATCGGGATAAACAGTAGCCTATGCGTTAATCCAGGTCTCCAACTATCTACATACCAAGTTTCTTCGCAATCGGTTTAGTGGTTTTTGCGTGAAAGAGTAACAAACATCCATCCATCCATCCAAACTTTCACATTTATAATATTTGTGGGATAGATAAATATATAAATGTACATAACATAGTGCATTTATTTAGTTTTCACTTTTATTAAAAGTATAAAATAAACCTTTTGCACTTTCTGGAAGTTCAATTTGTTTAAACTAAATAAACCAACTAATCCTGAGTAAGGTACGTAAGGCTTACAGTTCTAAAGCATTTTTAGTACTATTGTCTCTAGATGTGTCCCAGAATATAATTATTAGCATCCTAACTAATATTATAAATGCGAATGTGAGTTTGATTATTTTATTTGTTTGTTTGTAACGCTTTCACACTGTAACTACTCAAAAAGGGCTACCTTCCAAGAAAAAATACTGTTCCCGAGGGATAGATTGATTGAGCTGGTCTGTGATGGTTTATAATTAAAGAACCATAGATATTTTGTGATTCTAGATAAAATCATGAAAATTGGAAGACCGCGTTCTAAATCCTAATCGCCAAGCATCCGATACAAGACCGCAATGACATATTTAAATAGAGACTGTAATGATAACCTATAAAGTCCAATTTAGATCGTCAGACAATTGATAAGTACATAACTGCAATATTTCGCAAAGTCTATTTTTTACCGTATGACTATTCACGGGAACATTTCGGACTAGCAGACTTAATTCAACTCCTATCTTCATACTAAACGCGCCAGCAAAGCGGGTTAAAACCGGAGGCAAAATAAATGTTTATTTTTTGACTACCATTTTTAAATATTCTATTGTTTTCTGTGACCTCAATTGTATCATCTGATCATGAAACAATGAAGGAAGTAAAAGCCGCCTAAACAACGCCCATCATCAAAGAGACTGCCTTCGAACAGCACAACAATTCACTCGCTGCAGACTAAGTCATAAATCACCGGAACATCAGTGTCGTGGGTATGCGGCGCGAGCGCAAGCTACTTGTCGATGAAAGAGAAGTCGAAGAGGACAGTAACGATAAATCTGACGTAGAATTCTCTTCCATTGCCTTCCCTTCTAATCTACATTTTCCTTTCAATATATCCTACTAATATTATAAACGTGAAAGTTTGTAAGTATGGATGGATGGGTGTTTGTTCCTCTTTCAAGCCAAAACTACTGAACCGGTTGCGATGAAACTTGGTGTGTAGATAGCTGGAGACCTGGATTGGAACATATAGGCTACTTTTTATCCCGATATTCCCACGGGATTGGGACTTACGCGGGTGAAACCGCAGGGCGCTGCTAGTTTTATATATATTCAAAAAGTGTGCGGTTAACGGTAACGCGACCACATATTTAAACTTCAGGCAAATATGTGATTTATTTGCCTGAAGTTTTTAACAGGTTGCACAGGCCATGGTCACAGGCTGTGACCACGGCCAAAATTCCTGAATATTAAAAAAGGAAAGGACCAAGAATAGATCCTTGTGGCAGCCCATCGTAATAGGTGCTCTTCAATTAATTGACATTAACAATTTGTATTCTATCTATCAGGCAACTAGATTAAGCTCTGCATTACGGTATTAAAGTGTACATATATTATGCTTAACAAAATCAAAGGCTTTTTAAAGATCGCAAAAATACCATCTGCGCAAACTATTCCAGTGATTGAATATATGCTAACTTTTAAAAGTAAATAATATAACGTTTGTATTTGTATCGAATTTTTAAGAAAATGTTAACAGTGTAAATTAAAATATGTCTGTTTTTTAATGACTTAAAAAGGCGGAGATTCTCATTTCAACTAATTTTTTTTTGCGTGTATATTATGCGATATTTTTTAATTGAATTAGTTTTAGTCAAGGTTAGTCCACCTCTAAATTTTTTTAAATTAATGGATGAAGAATAAGCTTATTTGGATTTACCATGATTTAGGCGCATTGAAGTCGTTTAGTTTTTTGTTTATTTATTTAAGTCCGCCAACAATTGTTTAACTATTACACATACAATAATATAGATAATAAAGTAACAATGACTTACAGGCAGGAAAATAAGAAACAGATTAAGCTAACATTCTAGGACAGTAACTATTGAATAGATAATAAGTACGTGTTTAATAATTTTATGAAGCTTTGTAAATTTTTTATTTATTTCAGAAGTAATCTGGTAAGTTAAACAGGGTCTTACAAAGGGCTGAAAAGCGATTTATGGTTATTAAATTAATTAAAGTGGATACAGTAGCGTAACAATAGGGTGGCAGAGCGGGCAAAATGCCACGGGCTCACGGCCTGAGTGCCCCCCGGGCACCAAAGGCCCTGAACACAGGAGGCACTAATTACAAAATGTATTTAAAAATATTAATTTTGTTATTTAATTAAATAAACCTAATAGAATAGACGAGTTATATAAACGAATTAACAAGGCTTTGACACATCCATAAGAAAATAACGGCCAAGTGCGAGCCAGACTCACACACATCTGACGAGTTAGCCCCGGGTCTCAGATTGTATAGTTACGCCACTGAGTGGATATCAACTGAGTCGCTGCAGCTAATCACCACCTAGCACAGCCTAGTACACCTTTTGCACGCACAAATGGCTCCTACAACTATTCTCTTTAATGGACACAGTGGTGTAATGGGACTGCGCGGAAGCCTCGAAAGGTACTTGAAATTTAAAAAGGGGCCAATAAGAGGGAACAATAAATTTTGTAATAGACAATCTTGAAAGCAACAACGACAACATTAAGTCATTATTTGGGTTTGGTTCACGGGACGTCTCGTGTCCCGAAATCCCGGGACTTTTTGTAATTTTAGGTGTCTCGAATCCCGACTTTTGTGTCGAGACTCGAGATAACGAAACTCACAACCTGCACTCGGGACACGACAAGACTCTCGAAACAACATTACAAATTTAACGATTTCGAAATTGTATTGTTGTATAAATAAAACCGACATCTGTGGAAAACGAAACAGTACTCTTCTTATTCAGTGGCATAATACCAAAAAATTGAAAGTCGTACAAGCTTTTCTAATTTTGTGATCAAATTTGTTAAAAAGTCTATTATTCCATTTATTTGTATGATTGATGGATAGAAACTAAGTGATTGATGATTAGTAGGAGTATGATTCCTAATTCTAAGATCTAATTCTTTAAAGTATAAGACAGTTTTAATCCAAACAATTGAATCTCCGATTTTAATTATATACCTACTCGCGTAAAATTTTACCAATAACTACTAAATTAATAATGATTGAATGCCATGATGATTAGCTCAGTATAATTAAGTACTACGTTTTTTTATAATTATAAGATTTTACCAAAAAGTGGATCTGTGATTATAAGAATTAAACATACGTATTGTTTAGTTTCAAGAGTTATTTTTTCTTGATACATCTCGCCCAAAATGAACTCGATTCTACTTATATTCTGAGAAGTCTCGAAATGCCGGGGTGTCCCAGGACTTTGATCGTGCGTTGTCTCGTATCCCGGGACCCTGAGACTGTCGAGATATGCCAAACCCTAGTCAATAGGTTTCAATCTACTGGCAAAAGATTTAATTTTACAATATTTTAGTCTCTATAGGAGTGTTTTTTTCTTTATATGCACGTGCAGATTTGATAACTTCTAGCCTCCTCGAGCATCCGGGTTCCATAAGAGATTTATTTTAAAGGCCAAGTTCTCGAGAAGACGGAGTAGTACAATCGGCCAGTACCTATGCCTTGAGTTTCGGGACTATGAAAGAGTCAAAAAACTTTTCATTAAATACAAAGTAACCGGCATTCTATGAATAAAATTATATGTAGAATCCGGAAATGATTACGGTTGTTAAATGAAACGAGAGGTGCGACCATCGCGCGGCAACTCGCCGCAGCTTCATTTCGGTCGGTGCGCTTCCGGCAGAGCTATAGTGTGATCACTCGTGTCGGCAAGTCGTCATCAGCGATGCCAGACGTACGATAATTATCGTACATGTACGATTATTTCGACACTGGTACGATGTACGATACAGTATGTATTATCGTACGCCAGAGTACGATAATTTCCAACCCTCCTCCGAAGTAGGGTGAAAAGAGTAGTATCCAGTGCCTTAAAATCGTCGAAAAATACAAAATAATTATTTTGTACTTTTAGCCAGATTACATTTAATGTCTGGCTTTAATACTTTATACTTTCAGCCCAATGCGTAAAAAGCCAATCAAAAGAATTCTGTTATGGTTTTAAACCAACTGAAAAAATGATATCTCCAATGGCTTCAGCAGTTCTTTATTCAAAAACGGCTGGCGCTGCTGCAGAGGTACCAGCGTAGATAGGGGAAGTAAAAAGTGATATAATGTGTAATCCGATAATCACACTCTTTTATAAAAAGTATAGTAAATAAGTTTTTTTTTTTAATTTCTGTCGAATTTCACAACTTCCTAAAATTCCTATACTATTTATAGCTTTTGCGAAATAGCGCGTTTCGCGCGGTTCTGGTAGTACGATAATTTTTCATCTGGTACGATAATTTTCGAATATTGATACGATAATTCACTCGCACTCGTCTGGCAACCCTGGTCGTCATTCACGATACGTCGACCGTCGAATGAACACATTTAAGAACTGTCCTACCCTTTGTACCTAATCTTATTTTGTTATTTTATTGTTGTAACCTATCTACTATCTTTGAATATTAAATTCGGTGTAACAACTCAAGAGTGTGTCCTCATTTCGCACGATGGTAATCGTCACTACACGTCAACGAGGTGTCTGGCGAAGATAATGGCGGCCGACAATCAATCAAAACAAAATGTTTTATGTCAATGAAACCAATCATAATTACTTTTAAATTTTCAAGAGTAGGAGTCAGTCAGACTAAGACAGTCGTGAAGCTAGTTGCCTGTTCCAATACGTAGATCCTATGGAGAAGATCGGACAAGAAACTCTAAGGACACTCTTTTGCAACAGGCTTTATTTACTGACTTTTAAACTTTCGCGTTCCTCGGAATAAACGCGATCACTGGCTCAGTGGTGCACGCCCTCCGTCGACGGCGTGCACCACTGAGCCAGTCAGCCTGTGACCACGGTCAGTGCAACCTGGTCGAAACGTCAGGCAATTCAGAGGTATGTAATACCTTTTCATGATCGCGTTAATTCCCGTGTGAATACATAAAAAATCCGGGCCCGCAGAGGTAGATTTCGTGTTTTTAATATATATAATAAAAAAAGAAAATATGCCCCCAGTCCCTTTGGGGGAATATCCCCCATTCAAGAAGTCCAAGTTTGAAAGCAATCGGTCCATAATTGCGACCTCTATCGTGCCGGTAAAATTGAGGTACATACATACATATACATATATGTAAACTTATTAACTGGCGGTTGTTTTGGGGTCTAGAGATCATAACTAGACTTCCTGTAAAGAAATTTTTGGAAAACTCGACAACTGGTACAAAACCAATAGGTAGACTTATTTCGAAATCTACCCCACAGCCATTATTTTTTATTTTGAAATCATTGAATACTCAATTGTATATCACACTGCCTCACATTACTTGTAACCGCAAAAGACTTCAAATTGGACTAGTCAGGGTGTTTATGAAAAACTGTAAAACTACTAAATGGAAAGCGTTAAAAGTTTAGTATTTAAATTCACATACCTGTAAATTGGTGTGATAGGAATTCCACCTCACGCAGAACTGTTGCGGAGGCAGCGCCATCTTTCTTTTGGAACTTCACAACACTTATTTATCTTAGCATAATAATTATATCTTTGGCAAAACACTTCTCTTAACTTTTCTGAATTGCACAATTCCAAATATACTTATAAAAAAAAATTGCAGTTTCACAAGTCCTCAAAATGTTTATCACAGGTGTATATTTAATACTAGGAAGTAAAAATATCTTTTTAATTTTAAGTACGATTGAATACTTTTAAGTTTTAAATTTTAAGTAGAAACTTTTTAGACTAGACTGTATATATTTTAAGTTTGAATACTGGTACTGTAGTTATATACCTGCAAAGAAAAAAAAGATCATTAATTTATGGCACAGCAAGATACAGAAGAATGACGTTAAGCTGATAATGTGCTGTCGTATGTGCTTAATACCACGAATAAAATAAATAAAGAAATACTTATAATATTGTTGCGGTTACCTAAATTGATACGCGTGGCGCCATCTGTTAACCAGTCGCGGAACTAATGGAATATTCCCAAAAAACCTGCTGTAACATCTTACAATGTTACCAGAGGGATGTCGAACCTTCTATGAAATAAGCACGAACTATATAAGGAAGTGATATTGCGGTGTGAATTCATTCGAGTTCTGCGATACTACTAGTGAACAAGCGAATAATAGCGAACAGTACAAGCGAGTACCACTGAGAATGATTGTAAACTGTGATTATTATGTTTATTGCAACTACTTTGTGTACTTCGTAACAAATTAGCTCGTAACATTATGTAATGATAAATACTTCAAGAATGCTTTTATTTTCTTTTCTAATAAATAATACGTCCTTTAAGAAAAAAAAACATTTCTCTTGTTCTAAGCGGGTTCTTTGTAAAATGTTGTACTTAGGTATCTTATTAATTTCTAACTTTGGTTTTTTAGTTTTAGGGCTACTACTTCATTGTACTAATGTATAAAAAAGTGTATGTGTGCATTTCACACACGGCAGAAGTGAAACTTCAGAAAAAAAAGATCGAGATATACAAAGAATGGCCTTAATAATAAACAGTAAGCAAACCTGAAGTCCAGTTACAACTGCACACAACTTTCAAAACAAACAATACTTACTTCGTTTTCGATATAGGTTAAGGGTGGATTTAAATGTAAATTTGTAAAGAATCAATGAAGTGTAAGTGAAATATGGAGAAAAAATGCAAAAAAATTACACCACGTTGACATTGACATATAGTACGCAGGCGCTAAGACAAAGATTATAGGAACTTTATCGTAGGAACTTTATCGTGATGCTTCCGTTTCATCGAATTTCAAATCACAACGATGCTAAAGAAGTGTCACTTACACAAGTTGTGTTACATTTCATATAAAAACTTTTTTGTTAGAGCTCCGATTTCCGAGCAAGTCAGTTCGAGTTGCAGGTAATACGGCCATCCGTTTAAGCAATATCCATTTCCTTCCCTTCTTAGCTACGTTACCCCTTCAATAAAAATATCCCCCCAATTTTCACATCTTTAATTCCCAAAGCGCCCGGTTGACGGCAATAATCTTTTTAACAAAACATTAAATCGACGAAATAACTAAAAAGCAATAAATAAATAAACCTCTTAAGTCTTGAGCTTATTTACATAAACTAACAAATTTTATATAAACTTATTTTGGGTCGGCGCCAAGCAACAAACTTATTAATTATTTAAATTTTATATGACATGGCTATACGTAAGTAATTAATCATTTTATTATTTGGCGCCGACTCAAAATAAGTTTATATAAAATTTGATAGTTTATGTAAATAAGCTCAAGACTTAAGAGGTAAGTAAGGTAAGGTTAAAAATCACAATTAACGTTGTTGTTAACAACGTTAATTGTGATTTTTAACCGACGAAAAAAAAGGAGGTTCTCAATTCGATCGTATATATCTATATATATATTTTTTTATGTATGTTCAGCCCTCTCTCCGTTATTTATGAAACGATTTTGATTATTCTTTTTTTGTTAGAAAGGGTGGTCCCATGTCAAGGAAGTCAGGATCTGATGATGGGATCCTGATAAAATTGAGAGAAACCCTCGAACATTTTAGGAACGAATTTGTGTTTACTTTCATTACTTTAACTATCAAATTTTATATAAACTTATTTTGAGTCGGCGCCAAATAATAAAATGAATTAGTCATTTTATTATTTGGCGCCGACTCAAAATAAGTTTATACAAAATTTAAAAACTAACTACCCACGTAGAGCCATGTCCATTTCTACGTAGGTACATATAAAATTTAGATAATTAATCAGTTTGTTATTTGGGGTCGACTCAAAATTAGTTTATTTAAAATTTGATAGTTTATGTAAATAAGCTCAATACTTAAGACTTAAAAGGTTTATTTATTTCTTGCTTTTTAGTTCTTTCGTCAATTTAATTTGGTGTTAAAAAGATTTTTATTAAATATCATGTTCAAATGGGTAACATGTTTGGTCCCAAACTATTTTGCAATAGTAGTAGGACAGGTAACAAAATGCGTTATCTTAAACCGTTTTCAATTACAATGGCAATAACTTTTTTTCTACTTTTGGGAAACCGTATTATTATACCATTTTGAAATCGGTATTTCATGGGCAAATTTCTAAGTGCATGGGCACTGACAGTGTGGTACATTTTTTTTTACAAAAAACGCACCTGAACTTGAGTCATACGATAAAATGTGGGTTAAAATTAGAGATGAACTTTTTTCTTTTAAAAGTTTTAAAATTTAAATAATTCTATTTTTATTTTATGATATCTCATGTATTCAGCATTAATGAACAGAAAACAGAAATAAAAAAAAGGTTTTTTGTTGAAACTACAGCCAAATTTGCAATAAAAGGTGTCAATTTCATAAAAAAAGGCAAAAAAATATTTTTATTAAACCCTTGGGCAAAACCAGTTAAAATTGTATTTTATTGTGATACCACAGCCTCACACAAAACCGGCAGTGAAGCAATGCTTGCATTCCAACCCAACCCTTTCTCCCCTTCCCTCCCCCTCCCCCTCTGCCACCCTTCCCTACTCCCACCTCAAAGATCGGCAACGCACTTGTGACTCTTGAGTTGCAGGTGTCCATGGGCGGCGATAGTCATTTACCATCAGGTGACCCGTCTGCTCGTTTGCCCCTATGCCTTAAAAAAAAAGATTCTAGTTGACTACCTACTTACTACCTTAACGGTGGACCACTATTTACGCCACACCCTGTATAAAATAAATCTGGGCCAGAGATGTTATAGAATTCGATATCCGTAACCGAAACTGCCTGAAATAATAAAAATATTTCTGTAATTGCAACAGAATATTACTAATATTATAAAACTATAGGTGAAAGTTTGTGGGGATTTATGGATGTTTGTTACTCTTTCACGAAAAAACGACATAACAGATCTGAACCAAATTTGGCACAGAATAGACTTGTCTGAAATAGCACATAAGCTAAAAATGTACGATTCCCGTGAGATAGTTTTCACCAAAATTTTAACGCGCACGAAATTGCGGGCATTAAGCTAGTCGGATATAAAAGTTTCGAATAATTCCGGATAAGGGCGGAGTCTAAACGAGACATGTTATGGCAGGTTTTTATTGTTCTTTTATGGCGGATATAGTTGTATAATATTGTAAACCGACATCCGAAACCGGTAAGTTTAATCTTATTTATATATCCGCATCCATAACATCCCTAATCCAGGCATTAAATATCCATTCTTACAAAAACATCTAACGATCCTTTACGAAGCAAAAACAAGGAGACGATGCAACGCAACTGAACGGCTAACTTACACCCCGAGTGCGAGCGAGATAGGTATATACTCGCGAGCTGCTCTAATGTTGGTATAACGAGTGCGTTTATAAAAATCAATAACGTCTCGTACTTAGGGTATCTTACCATAGACATTCCATAGACAAGGTATCATCAGTTTTATAAATACTAGAAACTAGAGATAGCATGGTGGTTGAAGATCGACCATAATATTTATTACATTTTCAATGTTTTGTTTTATATAATTGAAACTTATTTGAAACACAAATCAAGCTATAAGTTGGGGGTCAATATTAACCCTCATACTTCTAATTAATTGTCGTATCGAAATTGAACCTTTGTATGTATATATGTAATTTGGATTGAGCTTCAAGATGCCAAATTAGTCAATGCAAGAATTTGGCATCTTTGAGCTGATCTGATGATGGAACCAGAAGGTGGATAGTGGAACTCTTCAGTGGCTACTAGTAAACCCCTTGAGTTTGGGCTCATGTGATTCGTTTTGATGAATCTAACAGATTGATCTAGGTAACGATGGACGTGGTTAGTGGAAAATGGTTCAAGAAAGAATGAATAAGAAAATACTAAAATACAACTTATACTCCGAGTGCGAGCGAGAGAGGCATATATTTGAGAGCTGCACTGATGTTGGTAAAACACAAAAAAAAAAAATTAAAACATCCAGCCAAGTGCGAGTCTGATTCGCACACCGAGGGTTCTATAAGCAAACAAACTTGTATGTAGTTAATACGCCCATCTCGGGAATCAATTCTCGATCATTTTTGCCCGTTTTTTTTTTCGCAGTTCTAAGAATACTCTTTCATACATCGATTTACGACAAAGTCCACATTCCTACCGCAAAAGTTTATAATCACAATTTTTTTTGTGATATCACAACAAATTATTGCTAACGACTTTCGGATCTTTTTCTTTACTTGTGCTATGACACCTTGCTTCTTCATGATTCTAGCTCAATGGTCTCACTATAGGTTTTGATTTACCTGCGAAATTTTCAAATTTGGTCAAATCTAACACTTAAATGGCCGTATCTTTTGAGTACGTTGACTTAGAAGTTTGATTTTTTTACAGCTCCAAGGGACCGCCGATATAAGTATTTGGTATTGATTTCAACTTGATGCCTCCAGGGTTCCTGAAAAAAGGTCTTGACAGACAGACGGACAACAAAGTGATTCAAGGGTTCCTTTTTTCCTTTTGAAGAACGGAACCCTAAAAAGATACAAATGAAAGGGATGAATTGAAACTTAACATTGTATTATTTTCCTATGTTATAAATTATACATATGAAATAAAATTAGCAGGAAAAAATCGAAGTTAGCCTTGTGCGCTTTACCTCATAATGTTACGTAGAGGTCACTTGATCACAACTCCGTACCATAATTTAATTTTGGTTTATTTTTTACTTTTAATTATGTGAGAGAGCCATGCTTCAGCGCGTATGGGCCGGCTCGACTCCGCTCGATACCACGGCCTCACAGAAAACCGGTAGTGAAGCAATGATTGCATTGCATTTCGCCGCGTGAGTGAGGTTACCGGAGGCTCTAACCCTTACCTCTCCCCTATTCGTCCTTCCCTTCTCCCCCTCTTCTCGTATTCCCACCTTAAAGGGCGGCAACGCACTTGTTACTCTCGAGTTACAGGTGCCCATGGGCGGCGGTAGTCATTTACCATCAGGTGACCCGTCTGCTCGTTTGCCCCTATACCATTAAAAGAAAAATCTTGGTCAGTTTAATTTGAACCAGGCCAGGCTTACTCCGCAAAGTAGGTTTAAAGCTACAAGTACACGGTGAGGTCGACTGAACGTGCCAAAATTCAGTGGGCGGCCCACTGAATTTCGCGCGCCGGCCGTGCAACACTTTAGTTCGATGCTCACTCACGCGCTACGTCGCGTCATCCATTCGTATCTAGACTATCGAGTTATTATTATTAGTTGTTCATAAAAATATAGGCACATAACAGAATGGTAATAAAATATTCAAATTAAAGAATTCTTTAAAAAAAGACAACCCTAAGGTCGCGGCGTCGTCCGAACAGACAAGAGTTACGCGATAGAAAGAGAGGCACGGTACGCAATTAGCGCTGTGCATCCTAAATTGAGACTTTATTGTGTCGACACAAGAGTCGCTATTTATTAAAATGATTTGGGGGAGTGGGACTTCTGTACCTGTTGTACTATTAAGTATTGTGCGAAACAGGGCATGAATGTGACGTTTTAAGTTCGTCGTTTCGTTTAAGTTTTCACCTCAGTCGGCAGTCCCATGATTGCCTATTTTTATTTTAGTTTAGATTATAATTCATAGATCGTAATTAATTAATGTTTTCATATTCAATGTTGACCTTGAAAGTGTGCATTACAAAGCGAGATATCCTCCTTCGTTGTCACTATACCTCTAGCTACGGTAGCGCCACCTACATACACACTTTCGACGATCACTTTTTCACACAGATGGTGGTCCTTACCCTCGATATTTAGAGATAAGGAAACACTTGAAAATTCAATGATAACTTTACATACGTACGTCGTGACGCACACGACAGACGACTAAGACTCGTAGTATGTTAGATAAGATTGGTGACGACATTTGAACAATTTGATTAGAGTGTTCCCACGCAAAGACCTGTAATATTAAGATCGTCTTGAAATAGTAGTGGCTAAATGATTGTAGAATTATTTATTAAAAGCTAGGTAGGGTTCGCCCAGAGGATGGGTTAATAAGAATACTAGTCACGTGTGACTAGGGCTGCCATCTGTCCGGCTTTCCCCGGATTTGTCCTAAACTAGGACAAATCCGGGGAGAGGTTTTCAGAAAAGTGTCCGGGCAAAACCCGAACACTCTGTGCCAGGCGAAAATTATAATTGTTAGATGAATCGTTAACAAGCTTAGAGTATACACGCTTGCTTATGTATACTGTAAATTAACAAGCTATTTAAATTAATTTAAAAAAATGAAATGGAATCGGCACATTTTCTTTAAAGAGCAAAGGCAGGAAACTTGATTTCACCCATGTGAACGGGATTTTTGAAGTTTTTGTTCGGCGTCGGCAATTTAAGTGATGGCGGGCCTGTGTGGTGTGACCCACGTCAATAGTATTGTTAAAAAAAAAAAAACAGATCGATATGTTGGAATTCTTTATATAACTCGACACATCTCACCGCCCGACCGCTGATAAACATACTTATATATTTCTAAATACATACATATTATAGATAAATTACACCCAGACACAGAACAAATGATCGTGCCCATCACTCAATTATTCTGTTAGTCCTGCAGCCAAGGTCAGTGACCACTAGACCAGCAGGCCACTCAATATGATTGTCATTCTTTAATATCTTTGTATCGTGTACCATAACAATAAAACTCCGTCAACGACAGTGAAACAAAAACTCATTTTATTTTTTTTATTATAATGCACAACAAACTACATACATAAATTTAAAAAAACTAATACACCCGATTTAAAAATACCATCAACGATAAGAACTGCACGTCCTCTAACGCAATATTTTACAAAAATTATAAAAGGAAAAAAAAGAGGCAGTCATGGGACTGCCGGCAGAAGTGCAAACTTAAACGATACGATGAACTTAAAACGTCACATTAACAGGTTGGTGACATAAATTAATAAAGAGACACAACTCAATGTTTAGATTAGCGCCCTCTAGTGGATCTATAAAGGTATTATTAGCGTCTCTCTCTTTCTTTCTCTCTCTCTCTCTCTCTCTGACTGACTAACTGAACTCTGACTCACTTACTCACTCACACACTCACTTACTCACTCACACACTCACTTACTCTCCCCACTCTTCCTCCCTAGATTCCCTACTCCCACTTTCCCCACTATCCCCACTCTTCCCACTATCCCTACCTTCCTCCCACTCTCCAACTCTCCCACTCTCCCTCCCTAGATTCCCTACTCCCTTCCTCCCAATCTCCTCACTCTCCCAACTATCCCCACTCTCCCTCCTCCCTCCCACTATCCCTTCCTAGATTCCCTACTCCCACTCTCCCTCCCTCCCCCCCTCTCCCACTCTAACGCTGTACTTGTAAATTTAAGAAACTCATCTCCGTCTTAATTTTTAAATATTTTACACTCGGACACATTTTCCATACATTTTCGATCAGGGTCCACGTGACCCTGAATTCTGACGAAAGTTTAACATTTTTTACTCATTTCAAAAAGTGTCCAACGCTGCTAAGAAGTTTTCACTTCAAAAACCCGGCTGCGTTAAAAATATGATATGTCTCTACTACCCGTGCGAAGCCGAGGCGGGTCGCTAGTATAAACATAGTCCGGTGCAATTAGGTGTTATAAATGAAAAAATAACAAAAACCAGCTATACTGACTGGATTTTAATCTTTTTTTTTTGTTGAATTTCTAAATCCATAAACTACAAAATGTAACATTTATACCTTACACCATTTCCAGTAATTTCCATTTAGAATCTTGAGAATAATACAACAACCTTGAAAAGTAGGTATTGTAGACACAGGTAAAAGGGAGTATGGAGGGGAGACAGGTATGGTGGAGATCACGAATGTCAGTTCTTCCTCTGCTTTGCCAAAAGTTTAGTATCGTGTTCGTGTGTGCACGTAGAACGTTATACCTACTGAATACTTTTATAGGCTTTAATATATTTTTTTCCAAAATGATGTAATTCCAACAAAAGAACCTACATCATTAGTGCTCTGAAGTCCAAGTTTTCGCAAAGGAAACAAAACAAGATTTGAATTAATGTTCTCACTGTAACTATCCATAAATAATGATTATAGCAACAACAAATAATAAAAAAATATTTAACGAATTCTCGAAAATAAAAATTCTCACATGATTTTTTTTATACACACAGTATACACAAACATACATTTCTGTCAGCGAATTTAATCGAGAATTTATACGAATACAACAAAAAATTTACAAAATAACGTTCTATGTACACACAAACACGATACTCAACTGTTATCGAAACAGAGAAACGGCTGCCAGTCGTGGTCTCCACTATACCTGTCTCCCCTACATTTTTTTTGGTATAGGGGGCAAACGAGTCGACGGGTCACCTGATGGTAAACGACTACCGCCGCCCATGGGCATCTGCAAAGCAAGAGTCACAAGTGCGTTGCCGTTGGGAAGAGCGGGAAGAGGAGGGAGAGGGAAGGGTTAGGGCCTCAGGTAACCTCAATCACGGGAGAAAAACAATGCAAGTATTGCTTAACTGCCGATTTTCTGTGAGACCGTGGTGTCACTCCGGTCGAGCCGGCTCATACGTGCCGAAGCATGGCTCTCCCACAGTAATCAAGAACTAAAGGCTTTTTTTAATATTTTTATAAAAAAAATCTGATAAATATTGTACTGTTAGCTAAGGTCCACACAACATAGGTCGGCGGAGCAGGTTCGGTTCCCATTTACTATAGCTGGGTTTCAATTTGCAATCAACTTTTAAAACTTATTTTGATACCTCACTCACGAAATGGTCACCCACCACAATCCGCCATTTTGATTTTTTGTGAGCCATATATTTTAGGACACTTGGGTTGCCAAGACGAATCTAACAGTACCTTAATTATCGAAATCCATCTAGTCGTTTAGACGATACTTTGGTAATAGAGAATATTATATACAAGATACGTGATAAAAAGATTATATACCCTTTCGTGTTAGTTGCTTAAAAAAAACTGTCAGTCGTAGGACTGCACGTCAGAAGTGAAAACACATTTTTTTAAAGATTAATTAATAAGCAGCTGACAAAACTCAATGTTTAGATTAGCGCCCTCTAGTGGATCTTTACCATATAATAGATAAGTATATATCAAACTACAGTAGTATCGCGCAGCATCCACAGCTGGCGTAAAAATATTTTTTTAAATAAAAGAAATTCGGCTCCGTCTTACAAATTTTAGATCAGATCACGTGTCCTGACGCGAGTTTAACATTTTTTAAAGAAGTTTTCACTTCAAAAATTGTGTAAAGACTACGAATAAGGTAGAATGCTAAAGAGTTGGCAGCCCCAAGACACTGCCCCACGATGAAAGACCCCACCCGATAATGTCGGACTCGAACTAAAACCACACGGTGTTCCGTCACAGGCCATATTACCAGGGCCTCAGGTTTACCCTTGCAAGAAAATCCCTGTGAAGTGTGAAACCTGGCAGACTTGGCCGCCTGTTAAACAACAGGCGACCCGCTGTGTTGAGGGGGATTTTATCCTCTTTCAGTGAGAGAGGCACGCGGTAACTACCTACTACGTAAAAAGATAAAATATCGTACAAAAGCAAACTCGACTTTTTTCAGACCATTTTAAAATATTTTTAAAAATAAAATATGGCAGAAAAATTTGTGGTACACAATAACTTACAAAATATTACAAAAAACACACACACCCATTACGCAAGCATATAACAGCGCTATCAAATGAAGACCTAAACTAAACTTAGACTATTGGCTCTAGAACACGGATGTTCATACTCATTTTTTTGTAAAAACCTACATTAAAAAGCAAAAAGTACTTATTACAAATGCAACATCCCCTCGTTTGGGGGCCCATGAGTCGCGTTGGGCCCGGCCATCGACCTCAGGGGGAACATATTGACAAAAATAGACCGCGCGGGGGTCTGTCGGCGTTATTTTCGACACATTTTGAGGCGGCCATCTTTGTTGGTACTGAGAAATTGTATTCGAACTGTTTATGTGAGTTTAATACGAATAGTTATTTTTGGATAAGTGAATGTTTTTTAAAGTTTCTTTTTAATCTAAGTGCTTATGATGTAATACTAAAGCGTCAGTGTAACTCGATTCGAATCGGCTTCCCTAGGTGATGCATAATTAAGATGAGATTTCAAAAAATATCTTCAACTAGCTGCGCCCCGCGGTTTCACCCGCATAAGTCCCGATGCCGTGGGTTTATGGGGATAAAGATCCATCCATCTTTTCTCTGATCAGCTTATACTCTTGTACCTTCGCTCATCCTTCCGCATCACATGTCTATGTTTTAATTTATTTTTATTAGCTGCTTCCCGCGGTTTCACCCGCATAAGTCCCGATGCTGTGGGATTATCGGGATAAAAAGTAGTCTATGTGTTAATCCAGGTCTCCAGCTATCTACATACCAAGTTTCATCGCAATCGGTTCAGTAGTTTTTACGTGAAAGAGCAAGAAATATCCATACATCCTCACAAACTTTCACGTTTATAGTATTAGTGGGATGTAATTTAAGCTTGTTTGTTAACTGACTCGATAGACGTTGTCCTGTTAAAATTTCAATTTCAATAAAGTTGAACCTGAATTTCCCCATTTTCTGGGCAACCTTTCCAATTTCCCTTGTCCTAAAATCCTTACTTTATTATTATCATACAATATAAAAGAAAGATTTTGTCAAATGGGTCAAACCGTTTTCAAGTAATGCGCTTACAAAATAGACAGTACCTTATTTTTATTTATATATGTTACATATTATTTACACTGTGTATATGACAAAGGAACACTTACATAAATCACTAATGCCGCGTTCCAAATAAACAAGAAACGATTCGTTTTGCTTACGGACGGTAAAATTTTGTTGAATTTTCAATGAAAATTTAACCGTCCGTAAGCAAAACGAATCGTTTCTTGTTTATTGGAATGCAGCATAAAAGGGCATGACTCTAGCATGCATTTACAAAAAGACTTTAAAAAAAAAATACTATACGTTTCCAAGTTATGACCGTTTTAATTTGCAGGTATTTTACCTCCGTTACTTATAAAAGTGTGTTTAATGTGTGAAGTTAAAGATTTAAATAGCACATATTTTTTTTTAGTTTGGAATTTTTCAAATATAATCTAAGTTGAACTATTTAATATTGAAATTGTTTAACGATTAGAGACGAGGAGCCTGCCTACCGCTGCCGTATGCGTGAGAGAAAGGGAAGCCAGACAGACTGGCGCCGTAACGCGTTACGTAACGAAGCGGTTTACCCTCCCGTAAGAAGATACGGCTATTAAGGTAAATCAAAAGCTAGGTTTCTTCCCATTGACCTAGAATCATGAAATTTGGTAAGAAGCAAGGTCTCATAGCACAAGTAAAGAAAAAAATCTGAAAGTCGTTAATTTGTTGTTATATTACATAAAAAAAATTAAACACAGCTTACGCGAGTTAACTGTAGGCATTTTTGTCATTTACATTCTAATTTGCACCTAATTCCATAACCATTAAAGTGGCTATTCATAGTAAATATTAGCTCGTAATAAGGTTTATTTTGTTATCAACTACTATGACCAAACACCAGATACGTTTGAAATAAACAAACTATCAGTTTGTCTATAAACAAAAGATACTAAATTACTAATAGTACTCAAGATGATGTCAGTATAGTAACAATATGGATACTAAAGTTTATAATTTCGCGGTTGCCACAATAGAATGTGACATCATAATGAAAATATTATACCACAGATGATGAAACTATGTGTTATACATAATATGTCAAAGATAATTTTGTTCAAGGAGTATTTATGTACTTTGTTAAGCTGATTCATATGTTCAAATTAAAAAAAAAGCCTTATTAAAATTTTATTACAATTTAAAAAAAATATAGCGTAAATTCGTATGGTTGGAATAAATAAAATTTAGAAGTGTTGAATTGAATTCTAATATTATACAGGGTGGTACAGGAAGATGTGATCATATATTAGAGTCATTCGACTCTTCTTTCTTACAAAGGTAAACCTGAGGCCCTGGTAATATGGACTGTGACGGAACATTGTGTGGTTTTAGTTCGAGTCCGACATTACCGGGTGGGGTCTTTCATCGTGGGGTAGTGTCTTGGGGCTGCCAACTCTTTAGCATTCTACCTTATTCGTAGTCTTTATACAATTTTTGAAGTGAAAACTTCTTTAGCGGCGTTTTGCACTTTTTGGGATGGGTAAAAAATGTTAAACTCGCGTCAGGACACGTGATCTGATGGAAAATTTGTAAGACGGAGCCGAGTTTCTTATATTTAAAAAAATATTTTTACGCCATCTGTGGATGCTGCGCGATACTACTGATAAATAACGTTAAACGCGAATAATTTCGTGATTTTTAATACAGAAATCTTATTTTGTACTAGCAACCCGCCCCGGCTTCGCACGGGTAGCAGAGACATCTTTAACAATCATCATCATATTTCAACCAATTTACACAAAACCTTGACAAATTATATACCTAAACCTTCCTCATGAATCGCTCTATTGGTGAAAACCGTATGAAAATCCGTTCTTAATTTTTGAATTTATCGCGAACAGACAGACGCAGGCGGGGGACTTTGTTTAATAATATGTAGTGATGTGAGAGGGCTGACTGAAGACTGACTGTTAATAAGATACCTTCGACGGGTCGGAAGTATTCAAGCAACCCCGAAATACTAAGTAAAGCCGTACATCTTCAATTAAAAACAAATACCAAATATTAACCAAATCGAACATATTTTTGTTTAATTATTCATTTTATAACAGATTTATATGTTTTTACATGTATGCAGAGTGCATATGACAATGGAACGTTTGCATAAATCACTGAACGGGCATGACTCTAGCATACAGTTACAAAAAACAATTTTTGAAAAAAACTAAGTAGGTATCCGTTTACAAGTTATGACCGTTTGAATTTCCAAAGTGAATGATTCCAAAATAAAAAAAATTGTTGATTTAAAATCTTTTAGTCCAAGAT
The DNA here is from genome assembly GCA_963859945.1 of Euplagia quadripunctaria. Lineage (NCBI taxonomy): Eukaryota > Metazoa > Arthropoda > Insecta > Lepidoptera > Erebidae > Euplagia > Euplagia quadripunctaria. The sequence continues at coordinate 1,012,165 of OY982588.1, read as the reverse complement.
CCCAGGGCCACCATACGTCACGTATTTTCTGACGAACGAAATGTGGACGATTGAGTAGTGTTAGTATGTACTAAGATCGCATGCCTACCTGCTAGCTTGGTTAGACGCCCAATTTCCAGGTATCAGGTAATCAAGGTACATAAAAACTACTTACCTCACGTAAATTCTCAAAGCTGGTTTTCACGTATATTTTAGACAATATCGTTAAAAATAAGTCGACAATACTCCCAGACACTTTCCGTCGGCCGTATTGCTTTGCAGACACTTTAAAGCTCCCAAAATAATGACTTAACTTCACGTAAATTCTGATGCTCTATTTTCATATATATTCGCCAGACAACTATTTTAAAACCTTTTACAAGGAGACAGACCAATTCAAGGGGCCAATCATCCCCTAAACTCAATTTTAATTCCTTTCCTTTTAGAATTTACGTGAGGTAAGTAATGTTTTTATGTACCTTGATTACCTGATACCTAGAAATTGGGCTCTAACCAAGCTAGCAGGTAGGCATGCGATCATAGTACATACTAACACTACTCAATCGTCCACATTTCGTTCGTCAGAAAATACGTGACGTCTGGTGGCCCTGGGATCTTGCTCTATTTAGCTTCACACATTCAACCCGCTTTCATGAGAAACGGAGTAGCAATACCTGGAAATTCAAACAGTCATAACTTGTAAACGGATAGTTTTTTTTTCAGCGATTAAAGTGTTCAATTGTCAGATACACCCTGTATAGAGGAATAAATAGCAAAATATGACGTCACAAGTCGGTATTTCCTATAAGTGTTCTACAGTACCGGTTTGACGTTTAATGAAGAAAAAATGTTTTGACTTGATAGTCAATTACCATGTTATGTTAAGATATAGTTAAAAATATTATCACCAGAACTACAAAATGGGTTCGAATAATTATTTTTTCTCGGATTTCTTGGCTGTTGGCAGTTCGAGTTATTGACAGTCCTCAATCCATCCGTACAAGCAATATCCCTTTCCTTCCCTTTTTACCTATCTTTCCCATTCAATATACTCCTAATTTTCCCTTCTTCAATTCCTAAATTTCCCGATAGATTGCTTGCTATCTATTGAGTGAATGTGACCAAATTATTATTGGCAAAATGTGTGTTGAATGCGCCTCTGCATACCCGTTTGAGGATACAGACGTGAGTGTATGTGTGTATGTAATTCTTGAGAACGTTAATAGACAATTAAACATTACGCTAAGACCGTTGAGGGGGGGGAGTTGGTCAACGAAGTGTGACATTGTGTGACAAGGGGTGGGGGGAGACATAAGCTTCGTCACGTCACATGACAAAACACAAAATATTACCTGTAAATTAAAGACTACATACGCTACTACACCTTTAATAAAAAAATATAGAACTGCTCTTTTCAGTTCTGGGTGTAAAATTGCAAATATGTGACGTCACACCCGGGAGGGGGGGAGTTGTGACCACCTGTGACAAGGACAAGGGGGTAAAAAATCATAAATTCGTGTGACGTTATTTATGGATGGCCTCTTACAAGCGGGGCAGTGACCATAAAAATATACAGAATCACATAAAAATATGCAAAATTTCCTTAAGGTGTCCTCTTCTATAGCTACAGTGGACAAAGAAAATGGTCTACCAGTTTTGACTAAAGTTTCTGTGTAATCACAATATCAACCTATCTCTAACAATGAACTGTCAGAATATTATTGCATGGGCAAAGCAATACTATTGTTTTATGATGTCAAATGCTCTTCAACCATAGGGTGATAGATGATAAGTATATTTACCCGATGGTACATGTGTAGGTACGATTGTATGTAAGTGTTTTTTAAACACACTTTTATTAGCTGGACTTCTTAACCGTGTGAACAAATCGTGGAAGTTAATTTTAACCTACTTCTAATTGTCGCATCGAAATGAAACTTTGTATGTATGTGTAATATGGAAGACAATACTGTAATTTGGCTTCTTGGAGCTGATTTGAGCCAGCAGATGGACAACGGAACTCTTCAGTGGTAAACTTTTTGACTCCATTGTCACGAGTCCAACAGACTGGGGTTAGTATCGTATATATAGTGGAACTATTTTTACTATTTAATTCAGTTTACCATTAAATAGGGCTGCCATCGGTCCGGGTTTCCCCGGATTTGTCCTAGTTTAGAGGGCGTCCGGGGAGTGTCCGGGCGGGGTTTTCAAAAAGCGTCCGGGTAAAACCCGGACACTCTGTGCCAGGGGCAACTTATAATTATTAGATGAACAAGCTGTTTAATTCAATAAAAAAAAATGGATTCAGCGTTTTTTTTTAGGTGTCCGGAAAAGAATCTCGATTTCACACATGTGTCCGGGATTTTTGAAGAGATTGTCCGGCGTGGGCAATTTAAGTGATGGCAGGCCTACCATTAAAGCGTGTTTTTAGGGTTCCGTACCTCGAAAGGAAAAAACGGAACCCTTAAGCCAACGCAATCAAAAGATACAGCCGTTTATGCCGCAAATTCCGCAAATTTTCGACACTCGCAAGGGAATCAAAACCTACAGGGTACTTCCCGTGAACTCAGAATCTTGCAATTTGGTACGAAGCAACGTCTTACAGCACAGATAAAGGAAAAATTGCGAAAACCGTATATTTTTAGTTACATCATATCGACTCGCACTTGGTCGGGTTTTTATAATTTTACTAAACTATGATCATTAATTGCTGCGGCAATTTCTTTAGGCCTTAGGATAGGTCTGTTCGCGATAAACTGAAAAACTGCTAACGGATTTTCATGCGGTTTTCACCAATAGACAGAGTGATTCATGAGGAAGGTTTAGATGTATAATTTGTTAACGTTTTGTGTAAATTGGTTGAAATATGATGATGATTGTTGAAGATGTCTCTACTACCTGTGCGAAGCCGGGGCGGGTTGCTAGTCCTAACTAATATTATAAATGGGAGTGTGAGTTTGTTTGTTAGCTGTCACGCCTAACTACTAAATCGATCATCCGGACTGGCTTGTTGGCCTAGTGGTCAGTGACCCTGACTGCTATGCCATAGGTCGTGGGTTCGATTCCCACCCGAGTCTGGGTGTTCTTTGTATGTTTGTAAAGTCCCCCGCGACACAGGAGTAATTCCTAATGCGGGAGTTGTTTTTAAAAAAAAAAAATAAAGAATACTGAAATATTGCATACAATTTGTCAGGGGCACAGAAACGGACATAAGGTATCTCTCATCCAGATAAAAGTTCTAAATATCACTTATAGAATATCTTATTTTATTGTTGAAGATAAGCGACAAGTCGCTTGCGTAGTGACGTCACATCTTCGTCATTGAAACTGATTGTTGCGTGTGTAATCAGAACACGATTAAATAAGTTACTAGAAATGGCAAAAAATAATGATAATGTTTAAGTCACGTGTTTTTTATTGTCCTTCCGTATCATTATATTAATACGTGAAGAGAATTCCTTGTACCCCTTTTTAAGAAATGTTCGCGAACGTAGTAACGTGAATTTTGGAATATTTACAGTTTATGTTATGAAGAAGTGCAGAAAGATAACATTTTTAAACAATATGTCTTACAATTTTAATAATTACGTGAAAACGGTTTAATGAAATTACACGCGTCCAGTATGTGTGATTACCTGTCATGATAACTGAGTCTATACCATGACAGCTCAAGTTATATTGGCCAATGAAAAAACCGTGGTTGAAATTCGACCACCACGCGATCTCTAGTTTACGGTAAAACACTGATCCTACTCTCCTACTAATATTATAAACGTGAAACTTTGTAAGGATGTATGGATGTTTGTTGCTCTTTCACGCAAAAACTACTGAACCGAATGCGCTAAAACTTGGTATGTAGATAGCTGGAGACCTGGATTAACACAAAGGCTACTTTTTATCCCGATATTTCAACGGCATCGGGCCTTACGCGGCTGAAACAGCGGGGCGCAGCTAGTTATACGTAAAAATAAATTAAAACATGGACATGTGATGCGGAAGGATGAGCGAAGGTACAAGAGTAGAAGCTGGTCAGAGAAAAGATGGATGGACTGCGTGAAAGCTAGGATTGAATGGTGATACGACGAATGCCGTGGTCACAGGCTGATGATCAGTCAACCTGTGACCACGGCCAGTGCAACGTGGTCGAATCGTCGGGTAATTGTAAGGTATTACATACCTATATTTGTAATCGCGTTAATTTCCGAATACATATTAATGGGGCCTGCGTGAATACCAGCGTTGCAGAGCGATCTGCAACGAAAGCTGACGCAGGTACCTTATTTGATCTTCGATACCAAGTGTCAAGTATTTTTATTGTGTTAACTTGTCACTGAAGATACAAATAAAATATCTTGAAGTGAACTTGCCCTTTTTGGGATGGGTAAAAAATGTTAAATTCGCGTCAGGACACGTGACCTGATCGAAAATTCGTAAGACGGAGCCGGGTTTCTTATATTTAAAAAAATATAACATTCGAAATTCAAACATTTATGAGCGGCCAGGAGCGCAGAACTTCCAGTGTACCCTATGTATACATTTAGATATGTTATTACGTACTTTTTATTTTTAACCTAATTATATATATACAGACTTGTGTGTGTGTGTGTGTGTGTGTATGTATATGCAAATACATTGTGAAGTTATGTTTTCACTTCTGACGTGCAGTCCTATGTTTTTTTTTTCTCTCCATATCATGGAACGCGAAAGTTTAAAAGTTAGTAGAGTACAGTAGAATGGAAGAAAACACATGGCGCAATGTGTGCAAGCTTATGGTAACATAAGGTTGTCTGGAAGAGATTGCATTTAGCAATAAGGCCGCCCTTTGTACATAATCTGTTCGAGAAATAATATGTATGACATCTACTTTATTACGGTAGCTGACAAATCAAATGATTTTAACCCTGCTGCAAAAAGGAGGAATGTTATAAACGGATGATTTAATTAAATTTTTAAGCTATAATTTTCTTTTTAATGATGATAACTTTATTGTTTTGTTCTCTCACACAGACTGATACATAGGTAGTACTTAAAATAGATGTAGTAATTAGTACAATTACAGATTATCTATGTGAGAGACTGGTATCTGTACTAGGAGACCTCTATGTCAGACAAGTCTCTCCAGACTCTGGACAATTGGGTTCAGGTAAGTAACAATTATTACTATACATTAGATGAGTTGTGAGGATGTGCATTAGTGTATATGTGTGTGTGTGGTTTCTGGTAGAAATGTATATACTTTTGTCTAGATACTTTAGTCTACTTTTGTCAATTCAAGAAACACTTCACGTTCGAAGATCATGAGCTATTTTCTAAACGTTGAAGGGAGAGTCAGGGTTATTTTATTTTTTGTGTTTTAACACTTGTCAACGCCAAAACAGTACGTTCTATATAACACTTATTAAATAGCAACCCATGACGTCATACTGCGGTATTGTCAAATCGGTTCTATAATGTTCTGTCAAATAATAGTAAATGTATTTTTACAGTCTTATTTAGCACTTAATTTCATAAAGACTGATGGACAATGGTGTAAAAATAAGTGTTATCTATCTATCGATAAGAAAGTTTAACATTTGCCTACATTGTGGCTAATTATATTTCCTTTCGAAATCATTCATGTCCCGTATTAAATTTTCGTCAAACGTTGCTGTTTCGTTGGAAATAACCACTCGAAATTTATAAACAATTCTGACAGCTGTCATTTAAATTTTGACGTTTCTAAGCAATATTAATACCTATCTGACTATCAAATGTTTTAATGTCCGGCCAAGTGCAAGTCGGACTCGCACACGACGGGTTCCGTACCATCATGGATGGGTTATAATAAAATAGTTTTTACTATTTGTCTTTATAGCGGCAATAGAAACACATTCTGTAAAGATTCTAACTGTCAATAGAATAACCGATTCATGTTTGTTTTTAGTAATTATACAATTCACTGATTTAAGATATTCACATTAAAATATATTTAACTAGCAACCCGCCGGCTTCGCACGGGTAGTAGAGACATCTTCAACAATCATCGTCATATTTCAATCATGTTCGCGATAACCTGAAAAACTACAAAATGGATTTTCATGCGGTTTTCACCAATAGACAGAGTGATTCATGAGGAAGGTTTAGGTGCATAATTTGTTAACGTTTTGTGTAAATTGGTTGAAATATGATGATGATTGTTGAAGATGTCTACTACCCGTGCGAAGCCGGGGCAGGTTGCTAGTCACTACATATTATAAAACAAAGTCCCCCGCCGCGTCTGTCTGTTCGCGATAAACTGAAAAATTACCGAACGGATTTTCATGCGGTTTTCACTAATAGACAGAGTGATTCATGAGGAAGGTTTTGGTATATAATTTGTAGCCGTGCGAAGCCGGGGCGAGTTGCTAGTATTATTATAAAACAAAGTTTCCCGCCGCCAGTGGCGTAACAATAGGGTGGCAGAGCGGGCAAAATGCCACGGGCCCCCGCTCGAGGGGCCCCCGGGGCCCAAAGTTCGTGAACACAGTAGGCACTATATGTGCCTACTGTGTTCTGGAACTGTACAACGTATAGTTACGCCACTGCCCGCCGTGTCTGTCTGTTCGCGATAAACTCAATAACTAGCGAAAGGATTTTCACACGGTTTTCACCAACATAAGGAGTGATTCATGAGGAAGGTTTTGGTGTATAATTCGTAACCGTACGAAGCCGGGGCGGGTTGCTAGTATATGATAAAATTTCCGGTAAGTATCCAGTTTAATGTTCTATCGGTCCTAATACATAGTTGTCTACGGAAGACGAGGCTCTTTTTTACAAAAATGTATACTGGCTGAAAAAAATCAATATATGCTTTCGCTACCCGTGCGTAGCCGGGGTGTGTTGCTAATTTGGAATATTTAAAGTTTGTGTTGAAGAAGTGCAGAAAGCTACAATTAAAAAAAAAAGAGAAAATGGCTACAAAAAAGGCACAAGGGTCCGGCATAAATGCTGACCTATCATGGTACGGAACGTAAACAATATATTCAATACTTAATGATAATGACACATGGTCGAAATTCGACCACCAGGTGAGCTCTTGTCATTATAAACTCTTCAGTTTTATAAATCTCTTAAAATGAACTGATTTTTTTTTTTTTTTTTATGTATTATTATTATTTCTCATACATTTATAAATAGCACAAATTGAGACAACCCTATTAAGTTATTAAGAATACTTGTGTCAGGGTTGTCCCGTAATTTACAATATCTTAATGTAATGAGACTTAAAATATCTATTATTTTCAGTAATAAACCATTATTAATATCTATATATTAATACGTGAAGCGAAAACTTTGGATCCCTTTTTACGAAAATTGGGCGGACGGAGGAGTATGAAATTTCGCACACTTATAGTTTATACAGAGAAGAAGTGACGAATGCTAAAATTTATGAACAATATTTGCTACAAAGTTAAAAAAAAAGCAGAAACTGGACACTCATAGCTGTATGTACCATACAGCTATGAGTGTCCAGTATATATTTGATTTTGACAGGTCAAGTAATATTGGCCAATGAAATAAACCATGGTCGAAATTCGACCACCACGCGATCTCTAGTAATAATATTAACTTGACACACCTCACACACGGCCGTTTGATCCCAAACTAGGCAGAGCCTGTACTATGGTAACCAGACTGCTGATAAACATACTTATATATTTCTAAATAAATCCATATCTATACTAATATTACAAAGCTAAACAGTTTGTTTGTTTGGTTGAAAGCGCTAATCTCAGAAACTACCGGTTCAAATTGAAAAAATCTTTTAGTGTTGGATAGCTCATTTATCCTGGAGTGCGAGGAAGTGGCCACACAACGGGCAAGTATCCTCGCGGGTGCGAGGTCGCTCCTAGAAGCTTGTGAACGCCCCAGGAGGCTTCTGTGCTTCTGGAAGGAGCTAGGCTGGCTCAAATAGTCAGCCTATCTGAACGCATAATGGACCGTCTATGAGTCTAAATGCGGAAATAGAGCCCTACACCAATAGCTCATTTATCGAGGAAGTCTATATAACATCACGCTACAAGTAATAGGAGCTGAGCATCAATGAAAAGTATTGCAAAATCGGGGAAAATTGACAAACGCGGAAGAAGTTGCCCAGGTCAGCTAGTTATAGATAAATTTCATCCAAACAGAACAAATTATCGTGCTCATCACATATTTATTCGTCCTGGGTGGGAATCGAACCCACGACTTCTGGCTTAGCACTCAGGATCACTAACCACTAGACCAACAGGCTCGTCGATATAAAATTTTAGGACATTACCAGCGATAACTTATATTTCTGCAGAAGATTAACAACAGAAAAATTTAAAAATGATTAACAGTCGAATTTTGGACTCTTGGCTGGGCGAAACTACTGTACCTACTAGACCACGTCGAAAAGACAAAGTATGACCTTCGATTAAAAGGCAAATAGGTTATGGTCTGTTCTGACCTCTAGAGGGAGTTAGACAGAAAAAAACAAATGAATAAGGAAGGAAGAATTAACAAACCCCGCGGAATGAAAGATACATGACATAATGTGACGCCCGAACCTCTTTCGGGTGTAGAGCAAACCTGGCTGGTAATAAAATATTCAAATCTGTTCTATTATTATCTTTAAAATGTATAAATTCTTTAGAAATGGAACAGAAGAAAGAATCGCTGCAGCCAGCAGTCAGAGTGGACGGCTGTCAAGTTGCTGGGCCACATCTATGAAGCCATTATAAAGCGAACGTTACTTATTAAGAAATAAATACTTTTTCTTACTTTCTTTCTGATCTAGTATGCTCAGTTATTAATACTAGAGATCGCATGGTGGTCGAATTTCGACCATGGTTTATTTCATTGGCCAATATTACTTGACTTGTCATTGTATAGACTTTTGTACCATGACAGGTCAAAAAATATAATGGACACTCATAGCTGTATGTACCCGTTTTTGCATTTTTTTTAACTTTGTAGCAAATATTATTCAAAAATTTTAGCATTCGTCACTTCTCTGTATAAACTATAAGTGTGCGAAATTTCATACTCCTCCGTCCGCCCAATTTTCGTAAAAAGGGATCCAAAGTTTTCGCTTCACGTATTAATATATAGATATTAATTTTCAGTTTTCCTATCTTCTATCAATTACTCTCCATATCTATCAACACCCGATCCTTGAAAATCCTCTCCGCAAAACGAAGCCTTACTTACGATAAGTAGATTTTTAAAAGATGCAGGTTCTCTTCTTTGATTAATGCACATACATACATACACGCGTATCCCCGAAGGGGTAGACAGACACGTATTAAACACCTACTTTTGCCAAATATAATTTGAACACACTCATGTAATAGGGGGCTAAAGCCTATTGCCGTCAACCGGGCACTCTGGGAGTGGAAGATGGGAAGGAATAGGGAAGAAAATGGATATATTGCTTAAACGGTTGGATTTGACAGTGTAAGCAATAGTTCAAGGTAGTCAGCGTCCAATACCTGTAACTATAACCGGCTGAAGCCGGGTAGTCCTAGCTGATTAGTACACATGTACTGGAAACGGAATATTGTACTTCAAATAGGTGCATTAAGAAAAGAGTTCGCGGAAACTTAGGTATTGATGGCGGCCGATTTATAGGAGACGTAAATTAATAAAATTGAATTGTTTTAAAGGAAAATGTACTTTTTATAGCTATTATATGCTTGTATTGTATCTATATTTATACCCTGTGTCATCATGGATGATGAGGTCAGGAGTAGGTGGACCTACCCCCAATACATTTTCTTCTTCCACTGTACTCTATCATTCATCATTTAACTGTTGGCCATACCGTCTTTTACCAGCCCATCCTTCTTTTCTTTGGTCGTCCTCTACTCTTATGCTGTCAACTTCCATACATAAAACTCTCTTCGGCACACCTCGCGCCTTCCTACGCATCACACGACCACGATAATCTATTGCTCCTCAACTTTTTGAAGTGAAAACTTCTTTAGACACGTTTGTGCACTTTTGCTATGGGGAAAAAGCACTGAACTCGCGGGTCCGTCACGCTAAGATACGTATATAGATCCACTAGAGGGCGCTAATCAAACATTCAGGTTTGTCAGCTCATTTTTATGGAATTAGGGGCAAAAAAAACAAGCGTTTTGTTCACTAGCGATACTTTAAGGTGCTCTACGCTATTGTTGTTTGTTATCACTACATATTATAAAACAAAGTCCCCGCCGCGTCTGTCTGTCTGTTCGCGATAAACTGAAAAACTACTGAACGGATTTTCATGCGGTTTTCACTAATAGACAGAGTGATTCACGAGGAAGGTTTAGGTGTATAATTTGTTAAGATTTTGTGTAAATTGATAGAAATATGTTGATGATTGTTGAAGATATCTCTGCTACCCGTGCGAAGCCGGGGCGGGTTGCTAGTTAGTATCATAATTTGATTGGCACAATTAGTTCGTATTGCAAATAATTATTGAAAAACTCTACCTAACATGAATTTGTTAAGAGCTTGTTATTTCAACTCTATGTTTAACTGGAAACTTGCAAGTAGAATGTATATTATATAGGTAACTTGACGTTTGCATATTAAATACATAAGTAGGTAAATAATGAAAAAATCATATACCTAACTAATTAACGTATTATTTTGTTCTAAAAAAAAATTACTTTTTACACTATCCTCGATTAGACTCTAATTAATCATTTAAAAGTTAGGTACCTAAAGAAATCGATTTTAAAATTATTTAAAGATTTGAGTGTCTGGAATCACTTATTTTATTCTAAAAAATTGACACATTTTCAAATAGTAAGTACGTAGGTACCTAGAAATGGAATTTCCTAGATGCTGACTGTCAATAAGAATTTCCAATTAGATTCTTGTATGAGCGTATTACAGTCACAAATTTATTCCAATCATTTCAAGTCAAGGCTCTTCAACATTATAAAGTATAAAACAAGAGAATACGTTCCTCTTTCTATACATATACAAACAAAACTAAAATCTCTTTTTTTCGATAAAAATACAAAGACCCAAACAACTTAGTAAAAAAAATCATAATCTAAACTTTATTCATTATTTTTACATATTAGATACGTATAAATACCTACTACACTTACTGTTCACAAAAAAAAAAAACAAAACAAAAATTGGCATTATGAATCACAATTTTCCAATATTGTCACTGCTAAACTATTCGTCAGACGACACATTTTCCTGTGCACATTTGTAAAAAAAAAATAGGCCTCAGAACTGTGTTTTAATAATCTTATCGGCATTTGTATGTTACATGAGGCAAACATTAATTCGAGTTATGACCGATAAAAACTTAGCGCTATCATGGTATTTTTTTAAACACTCACCGAATATCGGCATTTAAATACACTTTCCGTACGGTCTAACGCTGAGAACCACAATGGGGACGTCTCTAAAGCGAACATTTGGCCGTTCCCAAAATAGTACCATATCGCAGGCCCCCAACTAAAGTTATAAACATTCGACGCACACATGCAAATACCCTAAATAAAAAAATCAATATTTAAACAATCATAAGGTCGACGACGCGCAGCGTTTTATTATTTTAGTCGTCAGCGCCGTAGAATTCTTACAACCACTCAACAATATGGTCGGTGCTCATTTTACTGAAAAAATGTGACTTTTCACAACCTTCGTATATGGGAAAACTACCAAAATAGACTTAACACTCACAGATGTAGGAGATCCAACGAACTACACATCACTTCACATCACGTATGCAATTAGTGCCCGTCGTCTTGTTTTTTTTAACGATGAAAAATCAATAATTTTTAAGAGAACAAAATTTTGATCATATTTTTCCGTCGGGCCCCCGCAGCCCTCGGTCTCGCTCACCGACACTTAAAAATGAAAAACCCATTGCAAGAAAACTGTGGAACCGAAAGAGATGCATATACGTCGCCGATTGTAAATAATGACGGGAACGAATCATAACAAACGAGCGAGATACACGATAGACTGGAAAAGCATTTAACAATAACAAAACTACATTATGTAATATTAGAATTACTGAATAAAATTATGTACTTACCATTTTTTGATGTAAATGTAGAGATAAGAACAATAAATTAAAGGGTTTTACACGATTTTATAACACCGCGAATGCATTTTGACGCGAGCAACCATCCGTCAGACGGGCGCCATTTGCAATTAGCGTGCATCGAATCGGCTCTTGCTACCTATCTCTTAACTCATTTATTAAAATTTTCTAATAAGATTAAACTCATAAAAATAAAATAGATCATAGTTATTTTTATCTCATTATTTTAGATGTAGTTACGAAATTGAAAAGCATTGTATTAAATTACATTGTTTAGAGGTTCCTATGCCAGGCCGGTGAATGATATTTCTTGATACGGCAACATTGTCATCTGTCACATGAGCATGGAGTCTGAATTTGGCGGGAATATGTTTCACTTTGAATTTAATTTGCAGCTGGATTTTCTAAGATGAATAAGTCGTGCGTGTTAAAATTTTAAATGGACAGGATTATTATAAGTTTACGATAATAAATTAAGAGAAAAAGAATTTGAAACACAGCAGAGACACTAAAACGAAACCTCGGTGTTTGGTCTCTAGCCTGTGCAATGGCTTGTATTCTAAGAAATTGTCCGAAAAAATCTCGTTTGTTATTTACCATTGCATCAATCAGCACCATCGTGGCAAGGGGTTAATTATAAAAGCGTTCGGTGCGGTTCGAAAATAACTTCCGTTCCGTTTTTTTCCTAAGGATTATTATTAAGGATGTCTTCAAAAAGGTTTTAAAAGAGACCCGTGTCTTTTTTTAAAAGACCGATGTATATTTATATAAATCATTTAACATCGGTGGCCCTCCGACAATCCAGTCTGTGGAATCCCTCACGGTTCGTCACCTCACGATAAGAAAACACAAAGCACGCGGTCTAAGTGTAATCAAGGAAGGAAATCTTTCAGAACTTCGCAGAGTTGGTCGCCTGTTCATTACTGAGTTGGCCACTGAGTAGTTAATGTGGCCTTGCCTCCCTCCATTTCAGAGACAGGCGCTGCACATGTAATTCTACCATGTCGTATATTTTTGAAGAAATCAGTCTCGTTTTTGTAGACTTTCCTTTATCGTTACGAACGCGTTTTTTAAACTGCTTAAACTGCGTGTCTTGAGATGAACCTTCCTTTTTTTTATTCATTCACTTTGGATCGTATTGAACCATTTTGTGAAGGCTTAAGTCAAATAAATTAAAAACTATTCTACATCACCCCGATGTTGACCTCCCCAAAAAGTTGACGTGTATAGAATACCTTGGGCATTCTCTACCAGTCAACAAGCATAATTAAGTTCGCCTTTGTACTAATTGTGCATAAAGTTTTGAATAAATAAATAATGTCTGATCCTAAACTAAGCAGAGCCTGTACTATGGTGACCAGACTGCTGATAACATATTATAGATAAATTACACCCAGACACAACAAATGATCATTGCTCATCACACATTTATTTCTCCTAGGTGCTAATCGAACCCACGACGTCTGCCTCAGCAGTCAGGATCACTAACCGCTAGACAGATCAGGACAGTCAACTTAAACGAGTTATAACGCGTCAAAGCGATCGTGCGTGCTTGATCATGTATACGCTTGCTGTCCAGTAGATTTACTTTCCTCTATGGATTCGGTATTTACAGCTTGTGTCGCATGGTGATTGCACGTCAAAATTGACCGATTTCAGATTTATAGAAAGATACAAGTCCCTCACTTGTCTATGGCAAATTGGTGGCAATTTAGTTGGCAATTTAGTGTCCAGAATCAGGTAATCAAAGTCCAGAAAATACTTGCTCATATCTAAATAAATATTTAATGTCGTACTAGTTATCTTAAATGTTGACTTATTAATATAATAATATTACGTATTTGAATAATTTACTATTGTTTTATTGAAATTTCAATGCGTGCACGGAAACTATTGACAGTTTAAGCAATAGCACCAGGGGTGACCAGCACGATCAACGGCACCCGTTCTGGATCATGACGTTAGCAATAAGCCAGGTAAACCATCTTGAAGGGAGCCGGACGGTCCGTCAGCAGGACACAACACTGCCTATCATCAACACGGCTTAGGTGAGTATGACATACTCAAAAATGCCAGGCAACACAGAAAATTAATACATTTTTTAATTCTTTTTCTGGTATGAAAGCTTGGAATTGTAACTATAGAAAAACAAGAAATGGATATTAAATTTATTTTTTATTTTTAATAATAATTATAAAGGAAATTTTGACCAATATCTTCTACGCCAGGGCTACTTCATTGCTCAGATTCTCCATCTGAAACACACATACATACTCTTTTAATTTTATTTATACAATCACGCCTGTATCCCCGAAGGGGTGGGCGAAGGTATTTCCGTCGTAGTGGGCATTAACCGAGCACTATAGGAATTATCGGTGAGTAAGTCGGACACGGCGGTGAGTAAGTCGGACACGGCGGAGAGCAGGTCGCTATATGTGTAGTAGTTGGTAGTGCAAGTACCTGGGGGGCACTAGGCGGTGAGTAGGTCGGGCGCGGCGGAAGAGAGCAGGTCGGCGGCACCCCTCACCGCTCGGCACCACGCGTCCAGGCGCTGCGCCAGAGCCGCCGCGCCGGCTCGTGGTAGGCGCGGGGACGGACCCATCCGATGTGAGCACAGCTCGACACCTGAGAAGTAAATAAAAGTTAGGTGACACTACAAATCAGCTACATAATGTTTAAAAGGATTAAAAGTATAGTAGAAAGCTTGGGCTAGTGGAAAAAAAAGGAGAAAGAAAAGCTAAAATCTGATAGCCTGGTTCATCAGACGAGGTACGGCTGGGGTCTAAACCTCTTGATATTATGGAACGGTGTTATGTCCTTAAAAAACAAAGATCCATCAACCTACTACGCTAGGTCATCTAAAAAATAAAACAATATGTACGATTTAAAATCTTTAACTTCAGACATTCTACCTACTTTTATGGAAAATGGAGGCAAAAATACCTGGAAATTCAAACGTCATCACTTGTAAACGGGTAGTATTTTTTCAAAAACTCTTACTGTAACTGCATCACGGAAAGGGCATGCTAGAGTCATGCCCTTTCCGTGATTTAAGTAAGTGTTTTTTTCTCAAATACACCCTGTATAACATAATTACCTGAGGAGAGTTATGTACATGACTTATTTTAACCACAGGCAACACTTATAACCATAAAAGTGTTAATCTAATATTATCTATAATGTGTAGGCTTTGCTCGCGTTTATGTACATTTTATCAAACAGTTCGGTTATCCATCGGGAACAGTATTTTTTGAATTTTTGCTTACGAACGGTAAAATTATTGTTGAAACTTCAAAAAAATAAATATTCCAATTTATAATATTAGTTGTAATAATGTATTAGTAAACATAATTCTTTCTCATTGTATATTAGTGACAACCCTCGAGACACGGGAATAAATCTTACTACCATACATTATTTAAAAATAAAACTGGTTACCTGATCGATATGTCCTCTGATAAGTTTCTCAGCCAAAGCCTTCATGACTAACAGTTCTACCTCATCAATGGGAACTCGGGCCTCTCTTGCTATTTCTGCAAAGGTGAGCTTGCGCTGAGCTGATGTACGATTGAAAGCCATCTGCAAATTAAGTCACCTTAAAAAAACTATAATAATAAGAAAAAGTATTTGGAGATCCTTGTAAGAGCTGAGGTGGATTTGACACGTGGAAATAATGTTTTTTTTTTATGGTAATGGGGGCAAAGGGCACCTGCCCGCCGCCCCTGGCACCTGCAACTCAAGAGTCACAAGTGCGTTGCCGGCCTTTAAGGTGGGAGTGGGGGAAGGGTGGAAGAATGGGAGAGGGGGGGGAGGGAAGAGTTACTTTCTCTGCTTATCCTGAAGGGACAACAGCGTGAGTTTATGTATTTACATTTGTAATATTTTGTTTGAGCACCTCGACCTAGCATAAACTGACGGGGGCCGTCA